>JARUPY010000518.1:0-90363 GCA_029817715.1 Melastoma dodecandrum | reverse complement strand
ACCATCGAGTTCGACGTCCACAGCCGCAAGTGGTCCACCAAGGTGAACGCCGCGATCCGGGGCCAGGTCGACACGAAGCAGGATCATCCACGACATCGCCCGGGCCGTGGAGACTCCGAACCAGATCCCCGTACGCGTTCTGCCTCGCCTCGCCCGGCCCGGCCCCGGGCTCCGATCGAGATGCGGACCTACGATCGCGACGGCCGCAGCCTCGATGACCGCTCGTTCCACGTGACCGAGAAGGAAGGACGGCAGCGCGCCAGCCTGACGAATCTCGCAGAACCGTGGGCGCGGCTGGGACCTTGGTCGGAATCTTCACCGACCGCCAGTGGGCCGAGGCGATCGGCGATCTTCTGGAAGACCGGCGCGATCTCGGTCGACATCGCCAAGCTCGCCAAGGGCCGCTTGAGCGAGGCGTCGCCGAAAGACGGATCGGTCACGAACCCACTGGGGATCCCGGCGACGCACACCGCGTCGCCTTCGGCTACCTCCCGATGCGGCCCCTCGGCATGGTTCATGCCGTCGACACCCAGGGCAAGGCCCGACGAGAACCGTCTCGTCGGGCTTTATCGTTCCGGCAGGGGGAAACCCCGCCGACGAACTCAGCGCCGCCGCCGAAGAGAGGCGTGTGCGCGTGGACGGCCGCTTCCGGCGCGTGATCGCCGGTCAAGTCTGGCCCCGCAACCACCCGCGAGAGGGCGAGCGCCGCGACGGCGTCGTCCTGATCGATCTCGACAGCGCGGCACGACGGGCCCCAGCCCGGACGCGTGAAGGAGCCCGCCACCATGCAGTACCAGGACGGACCTCCAGGAGCGCGCCGCCGAGGAAGCGCTGATCGACTACCCGCGCCTCGTCGAGGCCTCGCAGGAGAAGCAGCTCACCGAGACCCAGTACGCCGCGGTCACCTACGGTGCCGGGCCGCTGCTGATCCTCGCCGGCGCGGGCACCTGGCAAGACCAAGTGCCTCACCTCGCGCATCGCCTACATGGTGGGACAGGAGATCGTCGGGCCCCAGCACATCCTGGCGATCACCTTCACCCGCAAGGCGGCCAAGGAGATGAAGCTGCGCCTGGCCGGCATGATGGGCCCGGCCGCCAACGCGATGCACATCGGCACGTTTCCACGCGACCTGCATCCGCATCCTGCGCGCGACAACGCCGAAGTGATGGGCCTGTCGCCGCGCTTCACCGTGCTCGACGAGGACGAGCAGCTGAAGATCATCAAGGCGGTGATCGAGGAGCAGCTGCCGGAGAAGCTCGGCATCAGCCCGTCCCTGATCCGGGACGCGCTGGATTCCTACCGGAACGGCGATGGCAGCCAGACCCCCTGGGAGATCCTATGCGCCAACCGCAAAGCCCGCGAAGTGGTCGAGCTGTTGGAGTACGAGAGCGTCCTCAACGCCATCCTCGACGGCTACGAGCGCGAAAAGTCGGACGCGCAAGTGCTCGACTTCAACGACATCATCGTCAAGGTCGTCGAGCTCTTCACACAGCACGAGAACGTCCGGGACTATTACCGGCAGATGTGGCGGATGGTCCTGGTCGACGAGTATCAAGACACCAACACCGCCCAGGAAAACCTGATCCGGTTGCTGCTCAACCCGCAGATGAACATCACGGTCGTCGGTGACGACGACCAGTCGGTGTACTCGTGGCGCGGTGCGGTGATCGACAACATCCTGGGATTCCAGAACCGCTACCGCGATGCCGAGGTGATCAAGCTGGAGCAGAACTACCGCTCCACCGGCACCATCCTGGATGCCGCCAACACCTTGATCGGCCGCAACCAGAGCCGCCTGGGCAAGACCCTGTACACGACCGAGAATGGTGGGGCGACGCTCACCCATCACCGCTTCCACGACACCACAACCGAGGCGCGCTTCATCGTCGGCCGCATCCTCGAGATGCAGCGGGGGCGGGGATCGCCTACGGTTCGATGGCGGTGCTCGGCCGCTACTCTCCACCATGATCTCATCGATCCAACTGCCCCTGGCGCAGGCCCGGATCCCCTTCACCGTGACCGCCGGCAAGAAGGTCCAAGAGACCGCCGACATCCAGAACGTGATCGCCTACTACCGGTTCGCGAAGAACCGGGCGGACGACTACGCCCTGATGCGGATCCTGAACGCGAAGACCCGCGGCGTCGGCCCGGCGAAGATGCGCACGATCTCGGCCGAGGCCCGCACGCGCGACATCCCGATGATCGAAGCGATCAAGGGGATCATCTCCGACGGCGAGATCACCGGCAAGACCGCCGCCGGCCTGACGGCGCTGATCAACTTCCTCGAGGAGCTCGCCGACGACTACCAGCTCGGCGTCGCACCCGCCGAGATCTACGTCAAAGTGATGGAAGAACTCGACATCGACAGCGGCGTCGCCAAGGAGCGCGCCAAGGCCGAGAAGGAGCCCGACAAGATCAAGCGCGACAAGGCGCTCAACGCGATCACGCGCCGTCTGGAGCGACTCGACCACCTCAAGCTCGCCATCACCTCGGCCCCCGATCTCGACGAGATGATCGACTCGCTCGCGCTCGACCCGATCGAGAACGAGGAGGTCAAGGACGGCGTCTGGGTCGGAACCGTCCACGCCGCGAAGGGCCTCGAGTTCGACCACGTGATCCTGCCCGGCTGGTCCGACGGCGTGTTCCCCTCCGGGCGGATCGTGCGGTTCCTCAAGGTCGCCGACGGCAGCGACGAGGCGATGCAGGCGGCCGAAGACCTGGAGGAGGAGCGCCGCCTCGCCTACGTCGCCCTCACCCGCGGCAAGAAGACCGTCAGCATCACGTCGACGGAATTCTACCAGGGCGAGGCCGATCTGCCGCCGTCGCGGTTCCTGGGCGAGATCTCGACCGATCTCGCCAACGTCAAGAAGACCTACATCTAGGCCTCAGGGGCTCGGCAGGCGGCCGGCCCCGTCGGCCCCGGTGCCGGTCAGGCGGCCGTAGCCGCCGACCACGGCTCCGCCGATCCGGCTCCCGCCGGCGGCGACGCCGCGGAACGCCGAACCGGCCAGACCGACGGCGCTCGTCCCGGCCGTATGGGCGAACAGCGTGCCGAAGGTGAGACCCCGGGCCCGCGATCGCCGAGCTCGCGGCCCGTCATAACCCCGCCGACCACCCCGCGGGTGATCTCGCCGAGGCCCTGAACCTGGGTGAGCGAGGCGGCGATGCTGCTCCCGGCCCGGATCAGGTGCGCCGAGACCAGGCCGGCCGAGATCGCGAACAGCGCGAACTTGAGAAAGGCCGCAATGTTGTCGGCGCTGCTGAAGCTCGTCATCTGCGGGTTGGCGTTGAGATACGCGTACACCTCCTGGATCGAGGCGCTGGACTGGCCGATCGCCGCGCCGAGCATCGAGTGCAGCACGAAGACCGAGATCGACGTCAGGACCCCGGTGAACGACAACAGGAAGAACGCGTAGAGCAGGGTCTGCAGCGCGTTGGTGCTGATCGACCGCGTCTTGTGAAAAATCCACAGGAACAGGAAGATCGGGCTCAGCGACAGGACGATGCCCATCCGCAGCAGGGCCTCGACGATCGACATCGCGAAGGCCGCGAGCGCGGTGAAGGCGGAGATCGCGAGGAAGAAGGCGAGCGCCATCACCAGCGCGGCGCTCGCCATGTCCTTCTCGGTGCCGGTCGGCTGCTGCTTGGTCAGGATCATCGCGGCCGCCACGACCGGGCCGTAAGCGGCATCGTGCACCGAGCAGGCGAGTTGGCCGAGATTGGTCGCGGTCGCGTCCAGACCGGACGTGTCGTAGGTGCAATCGCTCGCCTGCGTCTGCGTGCTCAGCGTTTGGTTCGACACCTTCGCGCCGATCTGACCGACCGCGATGCCGGCATTGGTGCTGGCGTTGAATCCGAGATCGACCACCCAGTACTGCGTGAATGTGCTCGACCCGAGCAGCGCACACACCACCGTGAACCGCACGCGGTCATGAACAGCTCGGTCCAGTCGAACGCGCCCGGCCAGAGGAACACCCGGCCGACCATGAACACCAGGAAGACGCCGAACAGCACCTGGATCAGCGACAGGCCCGGGCTCGCGATCGCCTGGACCACCAGGGGGGATCACCTGGGTGGTGAGCATCGACGCCTTGGTGACGATCTCGCAGATCCAGCACTTCTTCGAGGATTCCAGGATCTGCTGGAGCGCCGCCTGGGAGGCGCTCGAATCCGCCCGCACTCGGCGTGTCGTTGGGGCCGGTGCTGTTGTTCGGGGTCTGCTGACCGTTGGAACCGCCGCTGATCTTGTCGGCCATCTTACAGATCGTCGTGCCGTTGCTGTCGGCGAACCCGGAGCAGCTGCCCGACGCGACCATCTTCTGACAGTTGCCGGTGCCGAGCTGGATGCACGCCAGCACCATCGCGCCGTCGACCTTCTGACCGTCGAAGGTCTGACCGTTCGCCTGCATCTGCTGGAGCTGGCGCACGACCCCCGTGTTGGCTCCCTGGTTCGTCACCTTCAGCCAGACGTCGACCTGCCCCTGCAGGTCCATGTTGGCGTACTGCTGCGCCGTCAGGCCTTGCGCTGCTAGGTTCGACCGGTTGACCTGGAGAATCCCGGTGCAGCACGAGCCGTTGTAGATCCCGAGATTGCCGCCCGACTCGAACATCGCGAGCGAGCCGACGTCGTTGCCGAACGACTTGATCGACGAATTGACGGACGAGTTCTGAATCGCCTGCGAGACCTGATCGGCGGTGACACGCGTCGCCGGGCCGTACTGGGTGCCCGCCCAGGCCGGAGCCGCGAACGCGATGGCCAGCACCGCCAGGATTGCCAGGAGGACGTCGCGTCCGTATGCGAATCGCATTAGTAAAACCTCTGGAGCCCGGCCGGCCGCGCGCCGGACCTTAACAAGAGCCCAGATCAAGTCCAAACGAATCACACCGCCACAACACCCCCCAATCTTGGACCATCTGATGAATCGCCTGATCCTCGCCCTCGCCGTCGGCATGGCCGGCACGCCCGCGCTCGCCCAGAATCTCAGCGTCCCGCCGATGCGGTTCACCGACGTGACCGGGCCGCTCAGCGCGACGGCCGACCTGATCAAGATCTGGTCGGACAAGATCCAGGCGAACAACGCCGCGTGGCGCGCCCAAGGGAGCCCCGCGCCGGCCGGGAACGGCAACGCACCGGCGGGGATCCTCTCGCAGCGCTACGAGCGCAACGGCGAGAGCGTCACGCTGAGCATCTTCCACGGGCTGCAGAGCGCGACCGGGTGCGATTCCGGCATGAACGACAAGGACAGCGACCAGAGCTGGGCCATGTGTCCCGCCCGGATCACCGTGCAGGGGCCGAGCGGCACGCGCTCGACGCAGACGACCGCCTGCTACCAGTGGTTTCCCCTGGGTCCCGGCGAGGCCCCGCCGGCCGGCGAGCGCAGCTACGCCACGATCGACGTCTCGGGCACGCAGGCGAGCTTCAGCGCGACGCAGAACGGCCGCGCCGTCCCGGCATGCGCTCGCACGGTCAGGGTCGCGCGGTAGGCTCCGGCTCGTCTCCCGGATCCGCCGCCGGCCGGGCCACGAGTTCCTTCAGCCCGGGCGGTCGGATCCCGCGCTCCCGCAGACGCAGGATCACGAGCACGAGCGCCGCGGCGACGAGCAGAAGCACGCCGAATAGGACCGTCTTCATCAATGTCACCCCGATCTGCCGGCCGAGCCATCCGAAGGTCGTGATGCCGCCGACCGCGCACCCACCGACGGCGGCGAGAAGCACACGGTCGCGCACCGCGAGGGCGCGCGATGCACGGCGCTGAACGACCCCGCGCATCGCGCTCAGCTCCCGTAGAGATGCCGGAAGGCGTTGACGTACATCAGCAAGCTCGCGCGGGTGACGATCACCGCCCCGCTCGCATCGAGGGCCATGGTGAACTGGACCTCGTCGATCTCAGGGGACAAACCCCAGACGTAGAGAATGAGCTCGAGAAGCTGGCTCTGCGGCGCGTTCGAGGGGATGTAGACCCGCTCGACCATCACCTCCTGGTCGGTCGTACGCTCGTAGAACAGCCGCACCTCGACCGTGCCTTCACGGTTCACCTTGAAGTTGTTCTGGCGCAGATCGCTGAGATGGCTCACAGGGCTCTCCGAGGGCAGCGGACAGGCGCGAATCGCTCACCCGCCGCAGATGACAGGACTGATACCACATCCCCGGAACGCGACGAGCCTGACCGAAGAACGGCCCACACTCCAGATGAGACCATCGTAGAGCCATGGCCACCCGGATCAATGTGCCCGACGTGCGCCTGACGACGACCGACGTGCTGCGCTACCTCGACGCCGTCGAGGAAGACCGCACGCGGGCGCTCGCCCTAGCCCATACGCTCTACCGGGACCGGACCGACCCCGACCTCCACGAATATCTGCGCGAGCACGGGCTGCGCATCGCGTTCCACGCGAGCGACATCAGCCGCGCCCAATTGACCAGCATCGAGAAGATCTACCGCTCCGAGACGCTCGAGACCCTGATCTCCGATCCGTTCCAGTGCGTCGGTCGGGTCCGCGGCATGACCTATGCCCGCGCGAGCGGGCTCTGGCGTCGGCTGGGACGGCCCGGACAGGACAACCCCATCGCGGCCGCCGCGGTCCGCGAGATCGTCCAGCAGGGCCGGGAGCGGGGCGACGTCTGGCTCGACCGCAGCGCGGTCGTGCACGAGGCCCAGCGCATCTGCGGGCTCGGGCCCGACGCCGTGGAAACCGCCCTGAGCCAGTTCCTGGCCGCCGGCGCACTGACCGAGATCAAGAGCGGGACCACCACCCGTCTGGTGCGGAGCACCTCCCTCGAGACCGAGCGCGAGATCGCCACGCGTCTGCGTATGCGGCAGGCGCGGTACGGACACGCCGACCGCTTCGACGTGTACCTCGCGATGCGCGGTGCCGGGTATCCTCGATCCCGATCCGCTCCAGATGGAAGCCGTCGCCTGCGCGCTGGAACACCAGGTTTGCCTGATCACCGGCGGCCCCGGGACCGGCAAGAGCACGATCCTGACCGCGATCCGGATCCTGCTCGAACAGACCCGCCCCGGCATCCGCATCCGCCTAGTCGCGCTCGCCGCCCGCGTCGCGCGCGCCGTCGGCGTCCGGACCGGGATCCTGTCCGAAACCATCCACACCACGCTCGGAATGGGCGCGGACGGTCGACCGCTCTACGGCCCGGGCGAGAACCTCCCGGACGACGTCGTGATCCTGGAGGAAGCCTTCATGATCGGGAACGTCCTGTTCGCCGAACTGCTGGCCGCGATGAAACCCGACGCGCGCCTCATCATCGTCGGCGACCCCGAGCAACTCCCGCCGATCGCCGAGGGGAAGCCGATCGAGGCGATCCTCGGGTCCCAACGCGTCGCGACCGTGCGCCTGCTCACCAACCACCGCAGCAGCTCGCGGGATATCCCCCTCGCCGGGCAGCGGGTGATGCAGGGCCGTCCATTCCGCGCGAGCGAGAACGTCCGGCACGTCGCCGTGCGCCGATATGAGGACGCGAATCGCCCAAGCGACGCAGCACTTCACCGCCCTGCGCCTGCGCGGCGAGACCGTCCAGATCCTCACGGCCATGCACGAGGGCGCACTCGGAACGCTGACGTTGAACCGGGCGATCGCCGGCCGCAGCGACATCGGCGTCGGCGACACCGTCATGCAGACCGAGAACGACCGGGATCGCGGAATCCTCAACGGCGAGATCGGGATCGTCGTCAGCCCACACCGGGACGACCCTGGTCGTCGAGCGCGACGACGGCAGCACGACGGCCTATCAGCGGCACGAGTTCCGGCAGCTCGTCCACGCTTGGGCGATCACCTACCACAAGGCCCAGGGGCTGGAATACGACCACGTCATCCTGGTCACGAGCCCGGTCCCAGCGGCGCATGCTGAGCCGCAACCTGATCAACGTCGGGATCACGCGCGCCAAGAGGTCTTGCGTGATCGTCGATCATCAGGAAGGTCTGCGCACGGCCATGACGATCGAGACCACGAATCGCCGGACCACGATGCTCGACCGCCTGCTCCGCGGCGAGGACATCCGGTGATCGACCAGACAGAGCTACGGACATGCTGAGAGCCTGCCTCGCCGCCACGCTGAGCCTCGCCGCCGCCACCGCCGCCCGGGCGAACGGCGAGCCCGGGAGCGCCTTCCCGCACGCCGCCCAGGACAACAACCCGTGCTACACCTGGGCCGCGGTCGCGGAGCAGACCTACGGGATGCCGAAGGGATTGATGACCGCCATCGTGACCCAGGAATCCGGCGGCCACGCCTACGCCCTCAACGTCGACGGCAAGGCCTACAAGTACCGCACCGCGGCCGAGGCCGCCTACATGATCCAAGATCAGGCGAAGACCGCGTACGAGATCGACGTCGGCTGCGGGCAGCTGAACATCCGGTGGCACGGGATCAAGTTCAAGAGCCTCGGCGCGCTGCTCGATCCGCACATCAACATAAGCTACGCGGCCTGGCACCTGTCCGTGCTCTACAAGCAGACCGGCAGCTGGGCGCGCGCAGCCGGCGAGTATCACTCGTTCAACGCCAGCCTGAATCGGCCGTACGTCTGCTCGTTGAAAAAGCTCGTCGAGAAGAGAGCCGGCGACGGCGCAGCACTGGAACGGTTCTGCAATGGCGGTGCGCCGGGAATGCTGAGCGCTAGTCGCTAGAAAACCCACATGGCATAATAGCGACCGGAACCCCGGAGCCAGCCGCATGCCCGATCTCGGTGCGCAAGCCAGCGAAGCCGCAACCCGGGTCGCAGACCCTCGCCGTCGCGAACCGCGCGATCGACGCCAGCCGCGCGGGGCCCGAGCACCCGGCGGTGGGCCGCACGCTGGCGGACGGCACGGACGCGCCGAACGAGCCCCCGCGCCGCCGCACCGAAGGCGAGCGCCGGACGCGAGCCGGACGCGCCCAAAAGCCCCGCCGGGGGCAAGGACTCGAGCGGGGCTCGAGCGGGGTCCGACCGGGAATCGCGGGAGGATCGGCTGACCATGCTCCAGTCCCCCGCGCGCCGCATCGCCAACGGGCTGCGCAGCCGGCCCAAGGGCGAGATCTGCGAGCACGACGGCCACGTCTGCGTCTGGCACCTGCTCGGCCACATGGGCAAGGCGGCCCAGTACACGTGGAACACGACCACCCGCGGCGTGGGGACCGAGTTCCTCAACGAACATCGCCGATCGACGAAGGACGAGGTACGACAGGCCGAACCTGGGTTCCTGTCCGGCCTGAAGAAGGGCCTGTCGGAAGGCAGGTCCGGAACCACCGCGGCAATCGGGCAGGCTGCGCTGGCCGCCAGCGCCCAGGCCGAGGCTGGGCACAAACCGAGGCCGCAGCGTCAGCGCGGCGGCGTGGAGATGTGATGAGCGCGCGGGATCGTATCGAAGGGATCGCGGAGACCGCCGGGCTCGGACTGATCGGTGAGCTCGCCGAGAGGCGCGCGCCGCGAATCCTGAAGGGCCCAGCCGCCCTGGCGGGCGAAGCCGTGCTCGCCGCGACCGACCTGGCCACGACCGGGCGCGTGCGCACCGGCACGATGCTCGGCGCGGCGGCAAGCGCGGCCGCGATGGTCGGATCCCGAATGGTGCCGGGGGTGGGCTGGGCGATGCTCGCCTACAGCGCCGCCGATATCGGCAGCCGCGCCGTGCTCGGAAAGCCGTTCGGGGAAACCTGGATCGGCCGCCCGATCGATTGGGCGGCGGGCGAGGGTCGGGCGCGGAGCCATCGGCATGGCCACCCCGGGCGACGGACGCGGTCGGTTGGACGGGGGCCTCGGACTTCCTGAACAAGACCGTCTATCCCTGGGCCTTCGGGTCGGAACCGCCCAAGAGCGGATTTCTGCGCGGCCCCGAGACGACCATGGCCCGCTGAAGATTGGTACGAGCACCCGCCGATCCGCCAACCCGCGCCGGGCTTGGCCGAGACCGACCCACCCGGATCGCCCCGGACGCCGACGACATCGTCGCGCGCCGGACCGGCGTGCTCAGCACCGACGGCGCGGCCATCGAGCGCGACCGGCTCGCCGAGGATCTCGGGGTCGCCCCCGGAACCGACCGGGCCAGCCTGTTGCGGACCGCGCTGGCCCTGATGAACGATGACGGCGACGACGACGCGCTCGAATCGACCCCGCGTCGTAACCCAGGGTAGAGAGATCGACGAATGAACGCGGCCCGAACTCTCTCGATCAAGGACTTCGTCGGGCAAATCCCGATCGACAAGCAGGTGCCCGGCTACGCCTACCTCTCGGGGCTCGACGTGAAGGGCGCGATCCTCGCCATGGAGCACGTCTGCCCGTCGAGCGCCGGATGCGGCTGATGCTGTTCCAGGCCAAGGATGCCTGGGGCCTGCGTCGCCGAGGTCCCGTTGCAGGAGCAGCACGGACACGTCGCGTACGTCCGGTTCTCCACCCTCGGCTTCATCGCGCTGTGGAACACGCAGGCGGAGTTCTCTGCCGCATCGCCAAGGCGCACTGCCGGGTCGAACTCCTGCAGGACGTGGCCGAAGCACCATCGTCCGGCACCCCGCCATGCTCCCGATGGAGATCCGGTTCGACGAAGTGACGAAGGTTTTCAAAAGAAAGATTATCTATCACACAGGACCGATTGGAGCGCAGTAGCGCTCAGCGATAAGATTCGACAAAAAACCCCGAAAGAACCGACGCGGGCTTCACGCCCGCGTTTTGCGTTAGGCGCAGTGATGGAAACCTTTATTTGCACCAAGTGCAGCACAAAGGACAACCGGGACGGGATGTTCGTGCTGCACCTGAAAGCGCGGCCGCAAGATGTTCCGAATGACATCAAGCAAGGGGCCTATGGCGACCGCTACGCCATGCGCGTGACCCGGGACGAGGTCGAGCACCCGTTCGAGGCGATCCGATTCACGGTCGACGACGACGGCAAGGGATTTCTGATCCTCAAGCTGGCGGTGCTGCCGGCCCAGGCCGGCGACGAGGTCCTGTACGCCCCGAACGGCACCGGCTTCATCGTCGGCTACGAGCATCTGCTGACCCCGTCCGACATCATGCCGTTCACGCCCGAGCATCGCCAGGCGACGCTGCGCCGGCTGCAGGTGATCATCGGGGAGGCGGCGTTCTGGGATTACCTGGAGCGGTTCGACCGCTGGAATCTCCTGACCGAGGAATTCAAGAAGGGCGGAAACCCGGCAGGACGCCGCCCTTGAGGTTCTGTACCGGCATGTCGAATGCCACAGCCGCTCCGAGATCCGCACCAATGCCGCGGTGTGCGAGCGGACCGAGCGCCTGATCAGGGAAATACCGGCGGGACCAATGGAAAAAGGCAAGAGCGACCGACGCGGCCCCATCCAGCTGAGCGCACTGGAATACCGCGCTCTGATGTCCGCGCCCCAAGCCCAGGGGCCTGGGAGCCGCAGGAGCAAGTTCGGCGCAAAACGCCTCGAGACCGACGACGGTGTGTTCGACTCGAAGGGCGAATACGGCCGCTACCTAAACCTGCGACAGCTCGAACGGGTCGGGCAGATCCGCGAGCTCAAGCGCCAGGTCAAGATACCGCTCGTCGTCAACGGGCGAAACCTGACGATCACCGACCGGATCGGCCGGGGCCAAGCGCTTATCCTACATCGCCGATTTCACCTACTACGAAGGCGACGTCTACGTCGTCGAGGACTTCAAAGGCTTCGACACGCCCGTCTCGCGGCTGAAGCGGGCGTTGGTCGAGGCGATCTACGCGCTCACCGTGCGCGTGACCCGCCGATAACGGACCTCCCATGCCGATCGAATCGATTCCCAACCTGCCCCCGCTCACGCCACCGCCGAACGTCCTGGCCGGACCGGTGCCGCCGCAGCGGCCGTCCAAACCCTGGAACGGGCTCGCGATCGTCGGGCAGGCTCCGGGCCGCCAGGAGGCGATCAACCGGGTTCCGTTTACGGGTCCGGCCGGCGACCTCCTCGACCAAATCCTGGAGCGGATCGGGATCGAGCGCGCCGCGTGCTTCGTGATGAACCCGTTCCTGTGGCAGCCGAACTGGACGCCGATGGACAACGGCACGCGGCGCGACAACGACATCATGCAGTTCTTCACGAACGACATGAGCCGGGCCAACACGGTGATCCACGACGGCGCGACGCATCGCGGGCAGTACGTGCGCAGCTGCAACGTCCAGGATCTGCGCTACGCCTGGACCGTCCTGAACCGGATCGAGCCGAAGGCGATCCTCGCCATGGGCGCGACCGCGCTGTGGTTCACCACCGGCGAGGACCGGATCGGCGACAAGCGCGGCCAAATCCTGCGGACCCCGATCCTCGAGGAGGTCCCGGTGATCCCGACCTTCCATCCGGCCTCGGCGCTTCACAAGAACAGTGACGTCAAGACTATCGAGACCATCATCGACGATTGCAGGCTCGTCCTGCCCTATCTTTCCTGATCTCAACGGAGCAAGACATGAGCGCTGCAGCCCAGAACAAGATGACCCCGGCCGAGATGAATACGGCCCTGAACGGCGTCGCCCAGATCCAGGCCGTGCGGCCGCTGAGCGACTTCGTGGTCTGGTCCGAGAATCCCCGGCGGTTCATCGATCCCGACACCGCCCGCGAGCTCGGCGAGTCGCTGCTCACGCGCGGCCAGATCCACAATCTCGTGGCCCGGGAGCGCGCCGACGGCAAGCTCGAGACCATCGTCGGAAACCGCCGCATCACCGGGATGGGCTACATGGTCGCCGACGGCCGCGCCGCCGCCGACCATCCGATGAACGTCACGATCGTCGACGTCGACGATCAGCTCGCCATGCTCATCGCGATGGCCGAGAACATCTCGCGGGAAGCGATGAACCCGATCGAGACCTGCGACGCGCTGCTCAAGCTCTCCGCCGGCAAGGTCCATCTCAAGGACATCGCCCGGTCGGTCGGCCTGAAGGTGGCCGACGTCAACGACATGATCGGCGTCGCCCTGCTCGAGGAGCCGGTCAAGCTGCTCATCGCGACGCGCAAGCGCAAGCTCGAATGGGGCCGCGCCATGGTCCGCGCCGGCGCGAGCCTGCGCTCGGAGATCATGGGCGCGATCGAGAAATCGACCGATTCCTACGTCTCTGTGCAGCAGATCAACGCCCTGATGCGCACCGGCAGCATTCCGGTGCGCAACGCCCTGTTCGACCCGCTGGCGATCGGCCTGACGGTCCAGGACGACCTGCTCGAGCCGGGGCAGGGGATGATCAGCGACAAGGACGCGTTCTGGGCCGCCCAGAATCGGGCGATCGCCGATCTCGTGACCGCCCTGGAAAAGGAAGGCCACGTCCGGGTCGACGTCCTGCGCGGCGAGGCGTTCAAGGACTGGGAATACGAGACCAGCGAGAGCGCCGACGACGCCATCGCCGTGGTCGAGGTCGCGAGCGACGGCTTGGTCACCGCGCACCGCCACCTCGTGCGCAAGGGCTCGGCCGGCCAACGGATCGCGGCCGAGGAGACCGACACCGCCGCCTCCGCGCTGTTCGGACAGGACGCGGAGGAGATCGCCGAGACCTCGACGGTCTCGATCACCGAACGGCCGCCGTCGAGCCGCGCCGCCGAGTACCTGGCGATGATGCGCAGCACCGCGGCGTGCCACCTCGTCGCCAGCGACGTGAAGCTCGCGATGGGCGTGACCCTCGCCGCCCTCATGGGCGAGCGGAGCATCGGCATCGATTGGCCGATCTCGACCCACGGCGACGCCGAACTCGTGGAGCGCTTCAACGCCCACGTCGCAGCCGCCGGCGACGACGCACTGAGCTACGTCATGGCCCTCGATGACCAGAGCCTGACCGGTCTGTACGGCATCGCCGTGGGCATTCGGCTGCGCCATCAGGTCGGACGCAAGGCCGCGTTCATCGAGGAGAGCATCGTCTCGCGGGTGCTCGCCCACAAGAAGCGCACCGGCTACAGCCTGCGCGCCAATTGGACACCCGACGAGGAGTTCCTGGAGACCCTGACGGTGCAGGAATTGCGGGTTCTCGCCGCCGAACTGCTGCTCCCCGACGAGATCGGCAGCGATGTCGGCCACACCGCGAAGGTCGATCTCGTCAAGCTGCTCGCTCAGGCGTTCGCCAGCGCCCGCGAGGGCCTCGGCCGCCTCTCAGCGACCACCGAGATGGCGCTCAACGCCTGGACGCCCAATTACGTCTTCTGACGCGTCACGGAGCCCGGCGTTCACGCGCCGGGCTCTTTCCGCGGCGGTCATCGCACGCCAGTTAGAACAAAGCAGCAACACCGTCCGAAAGTCCCGCGATGGCCGCCGACCCCTCGCCCGCCTTCATCGTCGAGAGCACGCTCAACACCGACGAGAGCAGCGGCACCGCTCTGCGCATATTCCCCAAGGCGATCTACGCGCACACCACCCCGGTCGAGCACGAGCTGTTCACGCTGATGCCGCCCCGGCACGATGGCGGACTGCGCGATCGCGACGGGTTCATGATCATGATGCCCGAGGGCAGCGTCGGGCGCATTCCGCTGGAGAGCCGCAACAACAAGGCGAACTGGACCCCGCCGCGGCAGCGCAAGAGCCCGGGGCAGATCCCCTTCCGGGATCCGTTCGTCCAGGAATTCCCGACGAAGACCTTCGGCGCGCGCAACAAGCGCCGCCACGAGGCCGAGGTGCTCGGCAACGTCGTTCGGATCCACGACCTCTACGCCGGGATCTACCCCGAGGACGCGTTGCAACCGGGACGGTCTCCCTGGCCGAGCCCGGACGAGATCCAGGCTGTGCTGCGCCGCGAGCGCCGCGCGACGCGCCCGGCCGCCCTCGCCCAGCGCGCCCAGGAGGCGAATCTCGATCCGCTCGACTACCTTGAGCGCAACGTCGAGCGTTACCTGGAGGCCCAGGGGTACGACCTCGGCGACGGCAGCGCCCCGAGCCCGCTCGCGCTCGCGATCGCCGCCCGGGCGCGGATCGAGGGCGCTGACGAGCCGCCGGAGGGCACGGAGGCCCTCGCGGCCCTCAACGACGACTGGCTCGACGCCGACGATTACGGCCGCCTGCGCGAGCACGACGCGGCGCGCGGCCACATCGCCATCGGCACCCAAAAGGTCTGGAATCCCCGGTCCAAGGCGTGGGAATACATGCTGACCGGCCACCTCGCCTACGACGTGATGGACGAGGTCGGGCGCGACCTCGCCTACATCCATCCCTACGCGCCGGAGGGCAAGAACAACCGCGCCGATGCGTCCTTCACCCTGCACGACACCAACGACCGGCACCAGCACCATCTGCTGAGCGGCCATCCCCGCAACCCGCTGCTCACGCCGCGCCCGGTCATGCGGTTCTCGTTCCGCGCGCGGGAATGGGGCCTGAAGCCCGAGGATATCGCCGAGCACCGGCCGCGGATCATCACGCCTTACGCCCTCGCGCATGAGACGAACCTGTGGCACGTCATCGTCGCCGAGGCGCGAACGTACCTGCGCACCGGGACGCTTCCGGACGGGGCCTTCGTCGCGAAACGGCGGAGCTATGCTCCGCCGTCCGACACCCGCGCGTCGAAACCGCGACCCGAGGGGCTGAAGACCTATCGGAGCGACGCCGGCGACGACGCCCTCGACGTCGCCGACGGCATGACCCTCGAGGACGTGATCGACGAGACCGGCCTCGATCAGATCCTCTCGGGCAACATCACAGCCCGACCGATCAATCCGGACCCCGGCCTCGAGCCGTCAAACGTCGGCCCGAGCGGCGGCGACGTCGCCGAAGCGAGCGCGGGCGGCGACGCCCCGCCCGCGGCCGACACGCCGGATTCCGGCGAGGCGGCGGTCGCGTCGGGCCCGGCCTCGACTCCACCGCCCGCGGCGCTCGGGACGGACGAGCCCGACGACGACAATTTCGGGGCCCTCGAGGCCTATCTGCGGCGCAAGGAGGCCGAGCAGGCCGCCACGGCGAGCGAGAGTCCGCAGCCCGACAGCGCGGCCGCCGACAGCACGAACCAGACAAGCGCGGTTGAGCCCACCACCGACACACCCCACGAAATCCCACAAGAAGACCCTGAACCGCCGATCATCACCCGACCCGTGATCCAGAAGCGGATCGGGGCCGGTGGCCAGGCGAGTTACCGGCCGCAACGCGCGGCCCCGCCGCTGCCGCGGGCCCCGGAGCGCTATCCCTACGCCCGGATCCTCGCGGTCGTCGACGCCCTGCTCGCGCAGCGCATCGAGCAGATGCAGCACATCGGCCGACACAGCCTGGATCCGGAGCGCGCGCTGCGCTTCGCCCGCGAGACGCAGATGGCGGTCTACGCCCTGCTCCAGCCGATCGACGACGTCGTCGAGGCCCCGCAGGCGCAGATCATCCGCGACGCGCTGAGCCGCTTGGCCCTGACCGGTCAGGAGCGCGCCGCCGGCTACGCCGACCATTGGTGCGTCTCGGTCACGACCCTGCGCAGCCAGATCGCCCCCCTCATACGGTAGGCCGGTGCATCCGGCCCGACCGGCAAGGATGCCCCATGACCACCAAGATCGAGATCACGCGCGCCCTGGAGCGCGTCGCGAAGGGCGAGACCCTCGACGCCGCCAAGCCCGAGTTCTGCCAGAGCGTGATGCTCGCGAGCTTCCGCCGGTTCTCGGATCAGATCGCCCCCGACGCACCGTCGAGCGCCGCCGCCCTGAACGGCGTCGCCGTCTTGCGGCACAAATGCGCGCTGCCCGAGGAAGCCCGCATCGAACCGCTGTGGATCGCGGCCCGGCTCGTCGGCGTCGCCAAGGATGATCCGATCGTCGTGGACACCGTCGCGGCAGCGACGATGGTCGTCGTTGCCGGCGGGCAGGCGCGCAAGGCCAGTCCCAGGGCGGCCGGCTACGTCCTGACGCGCGCGGGCGTCACCGGCCGGATCACGCTCGCGCCGCAGAGCCGCGCCGCGGTCGTCCGGGCCTACGACGAGGACCCGGTCGACGCGGCGATCGCCGGCGGCGGCCGGATCGCCACGGTGAATCTCAGCGGAGCCTACAGCATCGACGTCTACGAGGGCGGCCAAGTCAGCGGACCGCTCAACCTGGAGATCGACCGGATCAACAAAACCGCGGGGCTGGTGCTCGACCAGATCGCGCCGCGGCATCCCGGCGTGCGCCGTCAGCCCAAAAACGCCGGGCAGGCGATCAAAATCGCCTACAGCCATCCTCCGGGGGCGCACCGAGGACAGCGTCAACGAGATCTACGACGGGTACAGCCCTGAGGTCGCGCTGTGCCCCCTCGCCAAGCCGCATCCCGCACCCCTCGTGCAGTCGAAGACCCTCGCCGGCGCACGGCCCGTGCCGCAGACCTACCAGCCGACGCTGGATCCCCAGATCCTGATCAACGGCGCGATCTCCGACTGCCAGTTCGAGGCGATCGTGCTCGCGGGCGAGACCCACGGCAAGCGCCTGGCATTCGACGAGCAGATCGGCTCGGAGCCGCGGCTGGGATTCTACATTGCCGACGGCACCGGAGCCGGGAAGTCCAACAGCGGCGTCGGGATCATCCTCGACAACTGGAACCAGGGCCGCCGTCGCCACATCATCGTCGGGGAGAAAGACCTCCATCACGACGCCTACGCCAAGGCGATGCAGATGCTCGGCATGAACACCGACCTGCTGATGCGGCTCGACCAGTACCGAGCCAACGCGCCCCTGTCCCGGCGCGAGGGCGTCCTGTTCCTGACCTACGCGCTGTTGCGCCAGACCGACGCCAACAACCGATTCCAGCGCATCCAGCAGATCGCCGACTGGGTCGGGCCCGGGTTCGACGGCGTCCTGCTGATGGATGAGTCGCAGAACATGCGCAACGGCACGATGGCCACCGGCACGGATCGGTGGCCGAGTTCCGCCTCGCTCCAGGCGATGGCCGGCATCGAGATCCAAACCCGCCTCATCGACGCGCGCGTCGTCTACTCGTCCGCGACCGGCTCAACCGTCCTCGAGAATCTGAGCTACATGGTCCGCCTCGGCCTCTGGGGCCCGGGCACGCCCTACAAGACCGGCGACGCCTTCTACGACAGCATCAGCGAGAGCGGCCTCTCCGGGCTCGAAGCCGTCAGTTCGCACATCAAGGCCAACGGCCAGATGGTCTGCCGGCAATTGTCCTTGCACGGCGTGGTCTACGAGGAACTCGTTCACCCGATGAGCCCGGACGACGTCCGGCTGTACGACGCGTATTGCGGCATGCTCTACGAGGTGACCGCAACGGCGCAGTACTGTGCCGAGAACGCCGTCGTGCGTGATCCCAGAAAGCCCGGGAGCCCGGTCACGTGGCGGAACCTGAGGCCGGAACTCGACGGCGCGAGCTACGCCTCGACCTTCGCGAACCTGTCCAAACGCCTGATCGATACCCTGATCGTCTCGATCAAGTGCCGAACCATGATCGCCGACATGGAGCATGCCCTCGCCCGCGGGGAGGCCTGCGTGATCCAGATCCAGAACACGTTCGAGGCCGAACTCAACCGCATGCTCGCGGCCGGAAGCGGCATCGACAACACGCAGCTCCAGGCGACCTCAGAGTTGATCCGGTTCGTCAACAGCCTGCCCGAGCACCGGATGAGTCCGCGTGGCGAGCCGCAACTCGATCGCAACCGGGGGCGGATCATCGTCGAGGACAACCGTCAGGCGAAGCAACGCCTCGTCGAGCGGATCCTGGAACTGCCCGGATTCGTCCGGCCGCTCGAGAATCTCTTCGGTCACTTCGGCCACAGCCGGATCGCCGAGATCACCGGACGCCGCAATCGCGTCGTGCCCGTCGACCCGCTGGGCTATCAGGGCGACCTCGCCGGACCGCTCGAGGTCCAGGAGCGCGGCGACGCTGACGTCCGCGCCGATCTGCGCGCCTTCATGAACGACCAGAAGCAGATCCTGGTCTTCTCCAACGACGGCGGCGGGACCGGCAACGACTACCACGCCAGCCTGTTCGTCCGGAATCAGCGCCTGCGCCGCCACTACGTGCTGCAGCTCGGGACCCGTGCCGACCACGGCGTTCAGGGCCCGGGGCGTTCCCACCGCTCGAACCAGCGCCAGCCGCCGGTGATCGTTGGGGTCTATCTCGATATCCCCGCCGAGAAGGTCTACCTCTCCGGCGTCATCAGCCGGATGGCGAGCCTCGGCGCGCTCAGCCAGGGCCACCGTCAGGCCTCGTCGAACGGCATGTTCTCGGCCCTGGACACCTACCGCTCGTCGCACGCCAAGAGCGGCTGGGAGACCTTCGCGGCGAAGATCCGCAACGGCCAATACGACGACCTCACGGTCCGCGACCTCGCCGTAATCGGCTCGCTGGAGCGCTCCGGGGCCCATCGGGGCCGCTCGGACAACCACCTGATCAGCATGGATGCGCGTTCCTGAAGCGCGCGGCCGCGCTACCGGTGGAGATCCAGCGCAAGACCTTCGGTTACCTCGACTACGAGATCCAGAACCACATCATGTCGCTGATCTCGACCGGCCGCTACGACAGCGGTCCGGAGACGATGCGAGACCCGATCACGGTCCGGTCGGAGGAGGTGATCTACACCCATCCAAACACCGGGGCACGCATCAAGATCAGCCGGGTCGAGTGCGACGTGACCGCGAGCCTCACCAGCTATCGGCAGGCCCTGGACCTGGCTCGCATGCTCGCCCCGGCCGGGACCGAGGTCGGCGTGTGGTTCAACGAGACCACCGCCGACATCTGGGTCGAGTACGAGATGCAGACCGCGACCAACGGGTTCGACATGGTCGGCGTCCTCCGCCCGGACAATGACGGCGTCGCCCCGCGCTTCACCATGCGTGGCCGCCGCATCGAACAGGTCGCCGACGACGGCCGGGCCGAGATGCTCTGGGACGCGGCCATGCAGCGCGTCGCCCGCCACCGCGTCCGCGACCGCATCATCATCTCCGGCGCACTGCCGCTGATCTGGACGATGCTTCAGCGCAATCAGAATTTCCGCCGCCTGATCGTCGCCAAGACCGTCGCCGACGACCGGATCCTGGGATTCACCACGACGGACGAGGAAATCGAGGAGATCCGCGTCCGGCTCGCCCAGATGGACATGGCGAGCATCGCCGCCATCGAGAAGCTCCACGACGACTTCCGCGCCGGCCTGACGATCAACCTCGCCAACGGCATGATCATCACGCCGCAGATGGTCACCACGGTCCTGCGCCAGACGCTCAACGTCGCGGACAAGGACCTGCCGAGGATGCGGATCAACGCCAGCCCACTCGGGCTGGAGACCGTCCGGTTCGGCGGCATGGAGTACTTCGCCTTCTCGCCCGACGCGAAGGTCCAGGAGCGCACCTTGCGGAACCTCATCGGCGTTTACGGCTACGCCGGGACCGCCGAAATGCCCGATTGGTCACGCCTCCACTAGGACGTCACGATGGCAACGACGCGCCCACAATCCGCCACCCCGCTGAGCCGCATCGTCGTGCGGCTCGCGGTGTTGAGTGCCATGGGCGCGCTCGACGGCGTCGGCCTGTGGCCGGTCGCTTCCGCGCTGTTCGCCGCCCTCGTCGGGGCGGAACTCGCCGGAGCCCTCGGCCGGAGCCATCCCCTGGACCGGCTGAGCCCGGCGGCCTTGCGCGAGCTCGACGGCAGCGCCCTCGCCGGCCGATGGACGAGCGCACATGCCGCCGCGGCGCGGGCGCGCGCGACGACCCACGGAACCCGAGCCGCGTTTCTCGGCCGGGTCTGGCGGCTCGGCGGCCGATGCTCGGCCGCCCTCGCGCGGGCCCTGCCGTTCCTGCTGCTCGGCCTTCTCGGCGGCAAGATCCAACATCAGGCCGGGCTGATCACGCTGCTGGTCGCGGTCTATCCCTTCCTGGAATGGACCCGCTACCACGAAGCGCTCAAACCGCGCCCGGCGCGGCCGCTAGCGCAGCGAATCCTTGCCCCTCATGGCGCTCAGCGGATCCCCGCTCGCGGTGGAGCCGGAATTGGACTGCACGCCGTAATTGCAGGAGAGCTGCGAGCACAGCGTGTCGCTGCCCCCGGAGTTTGCCCGACAGGGTATCGCCGAGGCCGCCGGACAGGTCGAGCTGCGGCCCGGCACCGAGGCTGCTCTGCGGGCGCGTGATCGCGACGCTCCCGACCCGGACCCGCCCGTGAGCGTGTCGCGGGACCGCATGTCGACGTCGTATTGCTGCGCGAGCGCCGGCGCGCTCGCGAGGCCCAGCAGGGCGATCAGAATCAGGCGCGGCATCACGATCAATCTCCCAAACCCCTAGACGCGGTCGCGCGGGCTTCGCCCGGTGTCGTCGGTGACGGCAGCGTCGGTTCGGTGGCCGCGACCCGCAGGCCGGCCTCCCGGATCGCCGTCGTCGTACCCGTGGCCTCGATCTCGGGGAGCGCGCCGCGCCCGCCAGACTGAGCGACCGCCGTGCCCGGATTGACCCCGGGTGCGGCGTCGCGCAACGACGCGAACTGCGTCGCCTCCAGCGGATGGGACTGCGCGAACTCCTGCCCCGACCGGCCCGTCGCATAGGTCTTCACGTGGTCGTTGAGGACCTCCCGCGAGGCGGGATCCATGGAGAGATGACCCTGCGCGTCGACGCGGATGTCGCGCGAGCGGATCATCGCCGCCTCGCGGACCTCGTTCGTCTCCGGGTTGCGCTCGATCATCGTGAGCTGGCCGTTCTGCGCCGCGTAATCCACCGTCCGGTCCCCGTAGCGCACGCGGGTGACCGCCGATTCCTTGCCCGGGGTGAGCGTGAGCAGGACGTCCTTGTCGCCGCGCACACCGGATTCCCGGAGCGCGCCGAGGATCGGCGAATCCGCGCGGTTCTCCATCGCGATGCTCGCGTTGGACAACGCCTTGCCGGCCGCCTCGGTGCCCACGAATTGACCGCCCGGCGCGAACGAACCGAATTCGCCTTTGTTGGCCGCCACTTGGATATTCATCGCGAGACCATCCTGGCCCCGATGGGCGACACTGACGAAGTCCCCGTCCGGACCCGTCCCGAGCACCGCAGAGCCCTTGCGGCTGACGATGCCCACCGCGCGCTGCTGGGTGGCGAGGTCGACCGATTGGAGCATCATGCTGTCGCGCGGATTGTCGCTCACGGATTTCGCGAGATCCTCGAAGGTCGAGCCCTTGGAGCGCCCGAGCAACCCGTCGACCATGGTGACGGGGGTGCTCACGGTGTCGTTCAGGCGTCCGACGTAGGGTTCCCGGTGCACGATCAGGCTCGATTCCCGCGCCTGTTGCTCGACCGACGCCGCGCGGACGAGGTTGGGATCGCCTTGCCGGATTTCCGACAGGTCGAACGGCCGCGATCCATCCCGATAGCCGATCGCGGACGCGAAAGACCGCGACCCCGGCGAGTCCATGGACCCGTCGAACCGAGGATTGTGCTGGAACGTCTCCGCCTGGACGGACGTAGCGGTACTCGCGCTCCTGCGACGTCTGGGTGACCTCGCCCATGCCGGGGGCCCGCCCGACCATCAGCGAGGTGCCGGCCGGCAGGGCCTCGGGCAGGCCGTGCTCACGGGCGAGACGGGGATAGGCCTCCTGGAACTCTTGGAGCGCGGCGCGGTCGTTGACCGCACCAGGGGCGAGAAAATCCACGGTCTTGCCGTTCCCGCCCGGGACGGTCATGCGCACGAAGGTGGCGTTGTCGTTCGGCATGAGCGCCGCACGGTTCGCGTCGAGGACGGGGCGCTCCGGGCCGGGAACGGGCGGGCGGCCGTCGGCATAGACCATCCGGTCGGCCTCGGTCTTGCCGTTGAGCGCCTCGTCGGTGCCGATGCGACGCCTCGAGCGCCTCACGGCCGCGCGACCGTGTTCATGTTGCGCTCAATCCGCGGGTCGACGACCGGTGTCGCGGCCGCAGTGGCGACCGCCGGCGAGGTGCCGGCCGGTAGCGGCCGGTTCGATCCGGCCGCGGCCGAGGCCAGACGGTCCGGCGGGCACGGCCGAACCCGTGTGGAACGGCGTCCCGTTGATGACGTCGTTCTTGAAGCCGACCAGCTCCTTCAAGACCTGATAGGCGAACGCAGCCTTCACGAGGTTCCACCCGAGCCGCGAGCCCGCGAGCTGGCCCACCGAGCGGAGCATGCCCCGGGCCATACCGCCCGAGCTGCCGCGTGCCGCGCCCTCGGCCGCGCCCTCGAGCATCTCGCCGACCGCGCCACCGACGCCGCCCGCCGCCGTGCCCCGACCGGCCGGCTGGGCGGGCGCGGAATGGCCGTGCGAGGCCGCGCCTGGCCGCGCGGCAGGCGGACGCATGAGACCCGGTCGAAATGCCATCGCAGCAACTCCCAAGAAGCGGTGGAAGATTATAGCGAACCGTCCGCGTGGGACAAAACGGTCAAGCTCTCTTTAACCAGGATTCCCAGGTGAGGTATAATCCGTCGCCCACCGGAGTGAGACCATGCCGGCCGACGCCCCCAAGATCAATCAAGTCGCGCGCGAGATCCAGGATGGTCTCGTCAGACAAGCCGTAGCAGCCCTGAAGAAGGGCGAGGACGTGCTGATCATCGCGCCGACCGGATCGGGAAAGACCTACATCGGGAATCGCGTCGTCGCCGAGATGAACGACGAGCGGGGCAACACCGCCGTGGTGCTGCAGACGCGCAAGCGGATCGCCGAGCAGAACGACGCCAAGGCCGCCCATTCCGGCTTGGATCCCGACAAGACCGCGGTCGTCTACAACGGCGAGATCGGCGCAGCGGCCCAAGCGAGCGTCGTCTACGCGCTACCGCAGACGCTCGCGGACCGGCCCGGCGCGATCGGACGTCGCGACATCGTTTGCCGTCGACGAAGTCCATCGCCTGCTGGCCTCAGGCGACGAGGCCCGCGACCAGGGCAAGGAAATGCACCGGGTCATCGCCGACCTCGAGGACCGCAATCCGCAGCTGCGAATGATCGGGATGACCGCCTCGCCGTATCCCTCCGAGGGCAACAGCCTGCATCCGCGCATGCAGCGGGCCAGCACGATCCTGCTGACCTACAGCGACGCCATCGACGCAGGCATGATCACCAAGATCAAAACCGTGACGCCGAACTACCCGCTGACCAACAACCGCTGGCTTCACGCTGCGATCGAGGACAAGATCGACGATCGCGACATCGATAAGACCCGGGCCGGTCTGCAGACCCTGATCCGCAATGGCCGCACCGACGGCTTCATGGACTTCGCGGTCCGCATGATCCGCGAGCACGGTTTGGCCGGAAAGCCCACCCTGAGCTTCACCGATCGGATCGAGGAGGCCAACGCGCTCACCGAGGCGATGCACAAGGCCGGCATGACCGCCGGGGTGATCCACTCCAAGATGCCCCAGAGGGAGATCTCCAGCACCAATCCGCGCCTACGAGGAGGGGCGCATCACCAAGCTCAATTCCGTCGACATGATCGGCGAGGGATTCGACGCGCCCAACACGGCCGGGGTGATGAACCTCAAAGCGATCATGAGCCGGGTGGAATACATGCAGGTCGCCGGCCGCGCCCAGCGGGCCCTCGCCGGCAAGGGCGACGGGCTGCTGATCGATCTCGGGGCCACGACCGCGATCTACGGATCCCTCGAGGAGTTCCGCCGCATGCAGCAGTTCCTCGAACACCCGAAACGCCCTGGGGACCTCAATCCCTGGCTGACCCTGACCAAGGAGCCCTACATCCGGGCGCTCGTGACCGGCCGCGACGTGCATTTCGCCATCGGGATCACGAATCCCGCCAATCCCAAGGAGACCGGGTATCACATCGTGCGGTCCTACGAGAACCGCGCCACGCAGGCGCGGCAGCTCGAGCACGTCCGCCCGAACGTGATGAGCTCGCGCGACCTCGCCGGATTCGCGCGGGAGCAGATCGAGCGCAACGAGACGGCCTTCATGGCGCTGCGCAGCCGACGCGACGTCCGGGAGACCGCGGCGGGCGAGCGCAAGGAATACACCCGCGCGAGCCTCCTCGCCGCGGGCATCCTGAAAGGCCAGCACGACGCCATCCTGCGGATGGCCCACGGCATGCCGATCGGTATCGCCGCCGCCCAGCGCGGCGACCGGGCCGCGGAATCCGGCCAGGCCGGCATTCGCCGGCCGCCGCCTGCGCGGCCAAGGGGACAAAGAGACAACAGCCTGGGACTTTAGAACGGCACAATCAGAAACCAGGAAGGACGAAGGGGCCGGCGTCCGACGACGCCGGTCCTTTGCATGTCCGAGAGGCCCCGGAGCAGCAGGATGATGAACGAGGCGCTGAAGCGGAAGATCGCGGCCTACATGCTCAATCCGCGCATCCGCCAGAGCGGTGTCGCGCAGGGCGGCCGGATGGTCTACGCCGAGGACGCGCAGATGCGCGACCTCATCGGCGAGTTCGCGCCGAACGTCACCCAAGAGGAGATGGTCGAGGCCTACCATTGGTACCTCGACGAGATCGCCGGCGTGATCGACGCGGCGCGGCCGAACCAGCCGGCGATCAAGGGCGCGCGGCACGACGTCAAGCAGCCGGCGGTCACCCAGTATCTTCGGTCCGGCCCCAAGGTCACCGACGGGACGCCGGGCCTGCAGCCGTTCATCGAGGATCTCAAGAACCGCGATATCGCGACGATCCGCGCGGCGCTGGTCGCCCACGTCGCCGCGCCCGGCATGGCGACCGCCGAATCCGTGAGCATCCGCGAGGCGGAGCCGGCCTACGAGCCGATCGGGACGTTCGAGTTCGCCAAGCGCGATCTGAGCACCGCCGACACGACGATCAAGCACGCCACGAACGGCGTGTTTCGCTCCGGCGAGGCGCTGATCGCGAAGCTCGGCGCAGCCGAGCGCGAGATCGAACGCCTGAAGCGCGAGCGCCCGCGCGCCGAGCTCGCGGAGACCGGCAAGTACCGCACGGTCACGCGCGCGGCGCGCGAGGTGTTCAAGGACGCCCTCGCTGAGGAGATCGGGCCCCAGGATCTCAACTTCGACGTCACCGTGTACGAGTGGAACGTCCGCCATCCGCGGGTGCCCGACATCGACCCGGATTACGCTTTCATGCCGAAGGATCTCTACGAGATCCTGTGGTGCATCGAGCGCGGCAAGAACGCCGTGCTGGTCGGCCCGCCCGGCTGCGGCAAGACCGTGGCGACCGAGCAACTGGCCGCGCGCCTCGGACGCCCCTACTACCGGGTGCCGCTCGACGGCGAGATGCGCAAGCGCGAGATCCTCGGCGGCTTCAAGCAGGTGGTCGAGAACGGCGTCGGGGTGACCAAATGGTACGACGGGCTCGTCGTGCAGGCGCTACAGTGGCCCTCGATCCTCGCCATGGACGAGATCGACCGCGGTGACCCGGATCTCCAGTACATCGCCCACCAGGTCTACGAGGGCAAAGGCATCACGATCCTCGAGGACGAAGGCCGGTTCGTCGCCCCGCATCCGCACTTCGCGCTGCTGGGCACGGCCAACACCAAGGGCCGCGCCGAGGGGATGAACATCTTCAACCTCTCCAACGAGATGTCGGAGGCTACCCGCGACCGGTTCCCCCTGTGGATCGACTGGGACTACATGCCCGAGGCGGCCGAGCGGGCCCAGCTGCTCAAGAAGGTGCCGAAGCTCGCCCCGGACACGGCGAAGAAGATCGTCCAGATCGCCGGGAGCCTGCGCGCCTGCCTCGTCGACGGCAAGATCCGGACCGCGACGAGCTTCCGACAGGTCCACACCTGCGGCGACTACGCCGCCTTCATGCAGAAGACGCTCGGCGACGTCGTCGAGGCCCGGGTCCGCGCCATCGCCAAGATCATCGCCGCCCGGGCCACCGACGAGGGCGAGCGGCTTGCCATCGTCGAGATCATCAAGAAGGCCCTCGGCAACGAGTGGGAGACACGGATGAATCCCCGCGCGCCCAGCGCCGGGCAGCCCTGATCGAGGCCCGCCATGATCCCGCGGACCAACGCGATGATGGGCTACACGCTCAAGCGCGAGATCAGCGCCTCCTGCACCGGCATCACCGGCGCGCGCTGCCGCGTGTTCTTCCAGGACGGAGCGCCTACACGAACGGGCACAAAATCGTGCTGCCGGCCGTCGACGACGCCACCCTCTACGAGATCGAGCCCGCCAACGTGATGCGCGGCTACGCCGACCACGAGGGCGCGCATCACATCCACACCCCGATGGACCTGCTCACGGGCCTGCGCAACGGCACCGCGGGCATGAACCTGCAGGACAAAGCCGTCCAAGCCCATCTGAAGCAGCATCCCCCCGGGCCGCATCTGGCTGACCCGCCTGGAGGAGACCTTCAACCTCTGGAATGCCGCGGAGGATTGGCGGATCGAGCATCACCTGATCCACCGCTGGCCCGGAGCGCGAATCAACCTCGAGAGCACGCGAAGCCACATCAACGCGCGGGAGAACGCGGCGATGCTGGCCGCGCCCCACCTGCTGCTCGACCCATTCAGGACCGCGCCCGCGATCTTCACCTGGCTCAACGCGGTCTCGAACGAGTACCGCTGCGCGGGCGTCGCCCAGGACACCCTGGCGCTCGCCGAGCGCACCCATCCGGAGCTGTTCCGGCTCGTGAGCAGCTTCTGGCCGCGCATCCTCGCCACGGCCACCCTCGACGACGGGGCCGCGAACCGGGCGATCTACGCCGCGGCCGAGGAGCTCTGCGACCAACTGATCGCGATCTATCTCCAGAATGCCCCGCCGCCGCCCGAGCCCGGCAAGAACCCCGGCCAGACCGGCCAGGCGTCCGAGGAGAGCGCCGCGAACGACCCGGGCACCGGGACCGGCGACGGCGAGGGTGCGGGCGACGCGCCCGATCCGCGCGGCGAGCCCCGCCCCGACGCCGCGGCGAGCGACGAGCCCCCCACGCAGCGCGGCGAGGCCCGATCTGAGGCGGCAGAGCCGTCCGGCCCGGACACGGACGCTGCCGCTGGGGGCGGCGCTGCGGGCGCGCCGAACCGACCTGCGGCCTCGACGGACGCCGACGCCGCGACCTCGCCCGCCGGCGCGGGTCCCGATCCGGAAACCGACGGCGATCCCGCCGGGCAGGACGGGCCGCACGGCGAGGATGCCGGGACCGAGGCCGCGCGGGAGGCCGAGGAAGGCCGCGCGGGCCGAGCGGCTCGCCGCCGCGCGCGGGGCCGCCGGTCAGCACGAGGCGGCCGTGCGCAATCAGCTGGACATCGACGACGTGCTCGCGGCGATCGGCCGGATCGCCGACCAGATCGAGAAGGACGGCGGGACGATCGGCGATCGCCCGATCGCCGACGCGCTCTTCCGGGTGCCGCGGATCAGCGACACCCAGGATCTCGCGGCCTACCGGCGCACGCAGACCGAGATCGCGGGCGTGACCTCCAGCCTCGCCGGCGCGATGCGCAGCCTCGTGATCGCCCGCGACAAGCGCCGGACGAGCTACAACCGGGACGACGGCGAGCTCGACATGCGCAACGTCGTCGGCCTGGCGCTGAACGCGCCCGACGTGTTCAGCCGGACGGTGGTGCACAAAAGCAACAAACACGGCGATCTCGTTCCTGCTCCGACATCAGCTACTCGATGCGCATGCGCGGCAAGGGGAGCAAGAGGACCCCGATCGAGACCGCCGCGCAATCGGTGGTCAGCCTGACCGAGGCGCTCGGCGCGGCGCGGCGGGTCGTGACCCGCTACGACGCCTACACGTCGGACGAGGACCAGAAGAATCGGCTCCACAACCTCAAAGATTTCCACGAGAACGTGGTCGCCGCCAAGACCAACATCAGCCACCTGATCCGCGACCTGAATCAGGGGCAGGTGGTCATGGGCGGGACGCCGACCGGGGAGATGCTCCTGGAGACCTGGGACGTGCTGCGACGGCGGAAGGAGCCTAAACGGGTGATCATGCTGATCACGGATGGGGATCCCGACGACAGGGGCTTGGCGAATCGCGCCGCAGCGTCGATCAAGGCGGAGGGCGGGATCGTGATCGGCATCGCCGTCAAATCCGGCACGCCGAAATTCGATCTCGATCACTGGGTCCTCGTCCCGGAGATCGAGGAGTTGCCGGTCCGGATAATGGGTGCCATACGGCCCCTCATCGGTACGGTAATGTAGGAATTTGGTCTCTGCGACCAATGTTAAAACCCCAAGAGGAACAGTAGTTCATGAGCAATGGATCTTGGGAGACCGGACCAACACCGCTTCGGCCTTCAAGGCCCGGCAGAATGAGCAGGGCGAGTTCACCGGCGATGCCGACATCGACGGCGACAAGTATCGGGTGACCGTGGAGGCCGCCGACGTCGGCCAGAAGCACACGACCCGCGGCGTCGTCTTCGCCGAGAGCACGACCGGCCTGACCTTCAGCGGCAAGCTGTTCGACAACAAGCGCGACAGCGCCTCCGGCCAGGAGCGCCAGCTGAGCGAGCGCGCGCCGCGCTACACCGGAACCGTGAAGGCGTCGGTGAACGACGAGCTCACCGTCGAGAAGCGCGTCTCCGTCTGGGTCAAGCAGACCAAGAAGGGCGACGATTGGCTGTCCTTCGCGATCAAGGACAACGTGCCCTACCAGGGCGCGGGTGGCGGCGCGGCCGCCGCGGAAGACACCCCGTTCTAAGACAGTCCAGGAATCGGAGGGGTCCCGAACGGGGCCCCTTCTTGCGTGAGAAGCCCAAAATCGCCGATGCGCCACATCATCCTCGACTCGGAAACGACCGGCCCCAACAGCGATGACGGCGACCGACTGCTCCAGGTCGCGGCCGTCGAGCTGCACAATCTGAAATTCACGGGCCGGACCTTCAACAGCTACGTCAATCCCGAAGGTCGGGAGATCACGTACGACAGCTACCAGGTGCACGGCATCACCAAGGCTATGGTCGAGCATGCGCCCCTGTACCGGGACGTGCATGGCCCGCTCGTCGACTTCATCGGCGACGGCCTCCTGGTGATCCACAACGCGAAATTCGATCTGAAATTTCTCGGCGAGGCCGCGAAGCGGATCGGCGAGGTGTTCGAATTCGAGTCCAAGGACACCACCGAGATGTCCCTGGAGCGATGGCCGGGGCAGCCGGTCAACCTCAACGCCATGCTCAAGCGGCTCGGCATCATCACCGACGAGAGCGGCCTGCGCCAGATCCTCAACGGGGTGGAGTGGGATCGGGAGATCCCGATCATCGATCGCGCCAAGCGCCATGACGCCCTGGTGGACTGCCTGTTCACCGCGATCGGGTTCCTGCACCTGATCGACGCCCACGAGCTCGACCTCACCCACTCCGCCGGGACGCGGGTCAAGCCCTGGCCTTTCGCCCAGCAGCGCCTCGACGTCGTACCCCTACGGGCTGAGATCCTATGCTGATCGCCATCGAGACGCACTACAGCCGCTGGGGGCGCTCGACGCTGAGCCCGAAGGCGCTGCCGGGCCTCGCCCGCAAATCCGGCCACCGGTTCGTCGGGATCGCCGATCGGGCCTCCCTGGGCGGGACGTACAATTTCAGCGTCGCCGTGCGCGACGCCAACAAGGACATCGCCGCCCAGAACGCCGCCAACGGCACGGACGAGCCCGCGCTCGTCCCCGTGATCGGCGAGCGCCTGCCCTACGGCAATTCGTTCTTCCACGGCTGGATCACCGTTCACGCCGTGAATGCCGCGGGCTGGTCGAGCCTCGTGCGCCTGAACAACCGCTATCACATCCTGCGCGGCGAGACCTTCCTGACGCTCGAGGACCTGATCGCCTGCAATGCCGGCCTGTTCGTGACCACGGGCGGCCTCGACGGCCCGATCGATCTGATGATCAAGCAGGATCAGGTCGCGTTGGCGCGAAGCATGCTCTCCGACATGAGCTTCGCGCTCGGCGGACGGCTCGCCGTCGCGTTCGAGCGCCACGATGCCATGGACGAGGCCGACCTGCAGCGCGAGCGCTGTCTCGCCGAGCTCGCGCGGGGCGAGGACGTGCCCGGCATCGCGCTGACGCCCGGGCGTCACCTCGGCGACGTCGACCGCACGGCGCTCGACGTGCTGATCTACAATGCCGAGAAGCAGGGCATCCCGATCGAGCACCCGGCGTTCCGGGGCGCGCCTGCCGGGAGCCATCTGCGCAGCGCCGACGAGATCCGGCAGCTGTTCCGCGACACCCCGGCTCTCGTCGAGAACCTCGAGGGGCTCGGCGGCGCGATGCGCTTCACGATCGAGGACCAGAAGGCGAAGCTACCGAGCGCCAAGTGGGTCGCCGACGAGAACGCGGCGATCCGGGACGCCGCCGCGGCGGCTGGAGCGGCACATCGCGAAGCTCGAGCCGGAGCGCGATCCGGCCGCGTACCGCGAGCGCCTCGAGGTCGAACTCGGGCACATCACCAAAGCTGAAGTTCTCGGGCTACTTCCTGATCGTGGCCGACTTCATCCAGTGGTGCCGCGAGCAGGATATCCCGGTCGGCCCCCGGGCGCGGCTCAGGAGCGGGCTCGCTGGTCGCCTGGTCGCTCAAGATCACCGACCTCGACCCGCTGCGCTGGGGGCTGCTGTTCGAGCGCTTCCTCAACCCAGAACGCGTGTCGATGCCCGACTTCGATATCGACTTCTGCGGCGGACCGCATCGGACAGGTTCTGGACTACGTCCGGGAGCGCTACGGTGAGGACCACGTCGCCAAGATCGCCACCTACGGCCGCCAGAAGGGCAAAGGGGCCTTCAAGGCGGCCGCGCGCGCCCTCGGCATCAGTCCGGGCGCGGCCGAGGGCCTGACGAAGCGCTTTCCCGACAAGGTCGAGGCAAGCTCAAGGAAACGACCGTCGCGCGGACCCTTCCCGAGGTCCGTGACCTGCTGCTGGCCAACCACGACCTGAGCCGGGCGATGGACATCGCCGAGATCCTGGAAGGCGTGGTCGACCAGGTCGGACAGCACGCCGGCCGGCGTGATCATCGCCGACGACGACCTCTACGAAAACACGCCCCTGATGTACGTCAAGGACCAGGGGCCGGGTGTCGCACTTCGACATGAAGTCGGTCGAGCCCACCGGTCTGGTAAAATTCGACTTCCTCAAGCTCGCCACCCTCACGGTGATCCAGAAAGACCTGGGACCGGGTGCGGGCGCGCCACGGCGAGAATCTCAAGATCGACCTCGCCAAACCTGTCGTACCACGACCCGGCCGTGTACGACATGCTCAACCAGGGCCGGACCCTGCGTCTGTTCCAGATCGAGCAGCCCGGCATGACGCGGTCGCTTCTCCAGATCCAGCCGTCTCAGTTCGAGGACCTGATCGCCCTCGTGAGCCTGTACCGCCCGGGGCCGATGGACCAGATCCCGCTCTACGCCGACCGCAAGGCTGGTCGGGCGAGCACGGAGTATCCCCATCCCGCCCTCGAGCCGGTCCTGAACGAGACCTACGGCATCATCATCTATCAGGAACAGGTGATGAAGGTCGCCCAGCTGCTCTCCGGCTACTCCCTCGGCGAGGCCGACCTGCTGCGGCGCGCCATGGGCAAAAAGATCAAGGCCGAGATGGACGCCCAGCGCGACCGGTTCGAGAAGGGCTGCATCGCCAATGGCATCACCCAGGCCAAGGCCACGGAGATCTTCGACCTGCTCGCGAAGTTCGCCGACTACGGCTTCAACAAGTCCCACGCCGCGGCGTATGCGTAGATCTGCTGGATCACCGCCTGCCTGAAGTATCATTACCCGCTCGAATTCGCGTGCTCCAACCTCGACCTCGACAGCGAGAGCAGCCCGCCGAGGTCGAGCAGGTGGTCCGCGAATGCGAGCAGGTCGGGATTCGGATCCTGCCGCCCGACATCAACCGCTCGGACGCCACGTTCCAGATCGAGGACGGCGCGATCCGCTACGGATTCAAGGCGCTCAAAGGCATCAGCGCGGCCACCGCCGAGCAGATCTGCTTCGCTCGGATGGCCGGTCGTTTCACGTCCGCCTCGGGACGCGATCGTCCGCCTGTTCCGGCGCAAGCTCAACAAGATGCAGATCGAGAACCTGGTCCGCGCCGGCGCATTTCGACAGGCCTGCTCGACCGCGACTCGGCCGAACTGCGCCATGACCTCGTCCTGGCGCTCGACGCCATGTCGACGCCCAAAGCAGGCCGAATCCGGACCCTCGCTGCTCGACGCGCTCAACCTCAACAACGAGACCGAGATCGATGCCGAGCGGCGTCTGCGCAGACCGGTCGTGGAGCGCGCCAAGGCCCGCGGCAAGGCCCCGCGTGCCCGGGACGGGGCGTTCAGCCTCGTGACCGAGATCCAGCGCGAGATCGCGATGATCGGGTTTCGGCTCAATCGCCATCCGGCGATCGAGCACGAAACTGCTCGCCTATCAGATCAACGCCACGCCGATCGCCAACCTACGCAAGGCCGAGATCGACGCCACCGTGATCGTGCTCGGCCTCGTCGAGCAGATCTTCCCGGTCCAGGACCGCCGGCCCGCCGATGTCGGCCCGGAGGGCGTCGAGATGATCGTCAGCGATCAGACCGGCCGGACCCGCATCTTCGGCCTCACGCCCGACGGAATGCCCGAGGAGGGCGCGCTCGTCGTGATGCGCGTCGAGACCAAACGGACAGGCAAGATCATGAAATCCTGGGAGTTGCCCACCGCCGCCGACGCCAAGGCACCGGCCGCGGTGATCGTCACCATCGACCGCGATCACAAGGGATCGGTCGACGGGATCACCGACGGGATCAAGCACGCGATCCGCGATTACGGCCGCGGCGGCAACCATCGGCTGATCCTGTACTTCGCCGGGCAGGGCGGGGACGGCGCGGAGATCCGCACGCTTATCTCGAAGGTCAATCCGACCGACGCGCTGGGACGAGCGCTGCGCGCCGTCCCGGGCGTAATCCAGGTCGAGGTGAAGGAGCCGAACGGCTACGGGACGCCGCTGGCAGACGCCCCAGCTTTCACTCAAAAAGCGAAGATGCTACACTCTTCTGAGTGAAACCTGCTGGCGAGGCTGCGATGCGCCCCCTGAGAATCCGACCCGTCCGGATGATGCTGTTCGCCGGCGTCAGCGAGGCGGTGATGTACGGGGCCATGGGCATCAGCATCACGACCGGGCTCACGGCCTGGGCCTCTCGTGGATGGCCGCCGCCCCGGCGGCCATCGTCACCTGGAACGTCGCGGCGCGCATGGCGCAGAAGGGCTCGCAGGTCGGGATCAACGCGATCGGGTACGGGATCGGCTACGGGGCCGGAAAGGCCTTGGAGGGAGCCCAGTCCGGGGTGCGGGCGATGCGCATGCTGGTGCGCGGCCACGGCAAACGAGCCCGGAGCCATGCCGGATCGCACCGCGGTACCTCTGGTCCACGCCGGCAATGCCGACGCGCTGGGTGCCGCGATCCAGACCGCCGCCTCCGGGCGGCGTCCGGTGATGATCGACACGATCTTCACCGAGGACGGCTACCAGGCCTTCATGGAGAGCGCCAAGCGGACCAAGATCCCGGTGGTCGATCTCGACGGCCTGGACGAGAGCAAGGCCGCTCGGACCAGACAGAAATTACAGCGACGTCGCGGAGCCGATCGCCGAGATCATGCGCCGGACGGAACAGGGGCCGCTGACGGTATCGGACGTCACGGAGATCATCGATCGGACCGCGGGCTCCGAGATCAGCGCCGAGCACAAGCAGGCAATCTACACGACGCTCGACGCCGAGCTGCTGGAGGAGCGCAGCGGTCTCGAAGCCGCCAAGGCGACGCGCCTGCTGAACAGCACCAAGGCCGATCAGGCCGTCCGCGAGATGGACGACGCCTCCCTGCAGCGCCTGCGCGACAACGCCGCCATCGCCACGGCCCTCGAGGAGTTGGGCCTGGTCCGGGAACCGGACCGCTACTTCCAGGCCCTGCAGCGCGGCGTCGAGCGCGAAGGCGTCGAGGCGACCGTAAACAGGCTCCTCGAGAATCCGGCCCAGTTCATCGCGAGCGAGACTCCCCAGGGTACGACGGCGCGGGCGGGTTGGCTGTCCGGGGCTGGGCAGGCGTCAGCGTCACCCGCCGAGGGCAATGCCGAGGGGGCGGCGTTGGCCAAGGAACCCGAGATGCTGAAGGGCCTCGTCGCGTATGTCGAGAATATCGGCGCGATCAAGGACAGCACCGCGGCGGTGGTCGCGCTTCGCGAGCGCCAGCAGGCCCTGGAAGCGGCGCTGGCCGAGCGCACGGCGGCGCTCGAGGACCGTGGAAGTCCGGATCAGGCGCGAGACCGCCCTTCTGGATCCTCAGACCCAGCGGCAGATCCTGCGCGAAGGGCTTGGAAGCGATCGTCAAATCGCGGGAGACCGCCCGGCCGGACCTTGTCCAGGCCGGCATGACCACAGCCCACGCCGAGGAGCGCGAGGCCGACGTCCGGACGATGCACGAAGTCAGCGACGGACTGAGTGCCGTGCAGAGCGGCGAGCAGGTCGCCGACGTTCGCGCCCACGCACAGAGCGAGATCGTCCTGCGCGGATTTGAGAGCATGGCCACGCAGGCGGTCGGACGCTTCTACGAGGCTCACCCGGAGAAGGACCCGACGGGGTCATGGCCCGAGACGGCCGCGTGGCGGCCGGCTCGCCCGGCCTGGGACGCCGACGCGCATCGCCTCGGCGAGAATCCTCGTGCTCGAAGGATTCGGCCGTGACGACGATGCCCCGAGCGAGCCCCGGGAGCGCAGCATTCGCACCCGCACGCGCCGTGCGAAATCCTCCGATCAGGGGGTCGAGGTCTAAGTGTTCAGCGGTTTGACCCAGACCTCAAAATGATCTGGAATGAAACCACCAGGATACGACCAAAGATCGGGCGATTCACAAGACCCAGCCCGATCAGGCCCTGCAACCAAACTGCCTGAAAGACGCGCAGATCATGGACACCTTCCGTATCTCGGAGCTTGAGGAACTCGAACGGGAATTCCTGCCCGAGGGGAGCGAGTTCTACGCAGGGCCGGACACGGCCGAGCCGCTGACGGACGCGCAGATCGCGAAGCTCGAGGCGGCGTACAAGAACGACGCGCAGCTCCAGACGATGCGCCGCGCCAGCGAGACCGAGAGTGTCGGCTACGACGATGTCGAAGAAGACGAGTGGGGCGGGGTCCGGCCGTTGAACTTCGTCTGAGCGCTCAGGCGGCCAGATCGGCCTCGGCGCTCGGCGCGGCCAAGATATCGACGAAGCCGAGTGGGGTTCCCATGATCCCCATCGGCGAAACCCGGTCGAGAACCACCAGAAGCACCCCGCGTGCGAGGCAGGCCGAGGACAGAATCCGAAGGGCGCGCTGGAGCAGACGCACGCGCTGAAGGTGTTCCGGCGGCCGTCGCGCGCGCCGGCGTGTCCAGCCCGAGCAGGTCGTCGATCACCACCGCCGAGACCGAGCCCGTGGCGACGAGTTTGCGCGCCGCGGCGAAGGCGACGTCGAGATCGGTGCCCGGGACCATGCAGCATCTCGAACCGCGGCTGTGAGGCGCGCTGGGTCGGGAGACCGTGCCCGAGGCTGTCCACAACCACGACGCTGCGCTCATCGATGCCGGCTTCTGCGGCGACGAGATCGAGCGCGAGGCTGGTCCGGCCGCTGCCCGGGGCACCGAGGACCCGCACCAGGCGTGGGCGCGGCACCTGGCGCACGAAGCGCGCGACCTCGCGGTCGTTGTCGGACAGGCCGGTCGTCGAGGCGTGATCGTGCACCCAAAACCCTCCGAAGACTACGGACCGCCCATGGCGGCGGCCATCATCGCGTTTGCGCGCGCGCTCGCGCAGGATCGCGAGCACCCAGGGATCTTCCTGCTGATCAAGTTGCTTCTCCGCCTTGGCGAATGCAAGGCCCATCGTTGTATCGTTCAGGTACAGCGCCAAATTCGTGACCATATGGTCAAGACCATGTTGTCATCTCGGCATGATGCTTCTCAGACAGCGTCAACTTCTGATCGCGGATGGCAAGCTGCTGGTAAAAGCGCATGCCGGTGTCGAACGCCATCTTCATGATGTCCTGACGCGTGAAGAAGGTCAGGTCCGTGTATTGGTCGTCGAGACCGGCGGCGAAGCCGGTGGGCAGCGGCGCGAGCGGCGTCAACGATGGGTCATCTGCGAGATCTTGACCCGCGGGGGCCGGGGTCGCCGGGCGCGAATCGCTGTCGTCGCCCTGTCGCGAATCGCTCGCGACCGGTTGAGGCTGGTCGAAGGGACCGGCGTTGCGCGGGCTATCCATGTCGGCACGTCCTAAGGAACCGGGGGGCCGGATCAAACATTGAGAATCGGTGTCAATTATACCTGATCCCGACTGGCACGACAGTGTGTAACACCCTCAGCCGGGCGGGAGCACGGGAGCGGACGATGCGATCCATCGATCAGGCTGCGCCGGCGATGCCCGGGCCCGCAAACCCCGCGGAACCAGAGCCCGGGCGTGCGGCGAAGGCGGGCAGCTTCTCGCTCAACCCGCACTGGCGTCTCGGACTTGCCGCGACGGCGCTGATCAGCGCCCTCGCCCTGGCCTGGGCTTCGGGCGCGACGCCGGCCAGCATGGCTCTCGGCCGCGACGGCGGCCGTGCCCTGGATCCTGGCGACCGTCGTCTACACGGTGATCCCGTTCCTCGTGCTGATCTTCACGCTCGTGAGCATCCACGAACTCGGGCACTACGCGGCCGCACGCATCGTCGGCCTGAAAGTCCTCGACTTCTCGCTCGGGTTCGGCCGGGCGGTCCTCCAGGTCCCCGGCCGCCACAACACTTGGACTCTGCGGCTGCTGCCGCTCGGCGGCTACGTCCGCGTGAGCGAGGACGGACCCGGGGGCCTCGCCGAGGCCGGGGCCGCCCGACGGATCGCGTTCACCGCCGCCGGACCCGCGGTCAACCTCGTGGTCGCGTTCCTGTTCTACGTTGTGGCCTTCTCGAACGGCCTCACCTTCATCCCGAGCGTCGTCCACGACGTCGTGCCCGGCGGGCCCGCCGAGCGCGCGGGGATCCACGCCGGCGATCGCATCGTCGCGAATCAACGGGTTCAGCGTGCGCACCTTCGACGACATCATGGTCGGCTCGCTCTACGGCGATCCCAATCAGACCGACGCCGTGACCGTGACCCGCGCAGCGAGCCACAGCACTCAGACGCTCACCGTCCCGGTGGCGAAGGACAATCGGTCCTACGGCATCCGCTTCGAGCGCGAGCAGGCGCACGGCGTCTCGGACGCCGTCGGGATGACGCTCGCGCAGATGAACGCCGCGGCGTGGTCGATGATCAACCTGCCCCTGTCGGTGAGCGCCCGGGGCGGTGATCCGATCTCCCTGTTTTCCGGACCGGTCGGCATCGCGCATTTCACCGGCGACGTGGTCCGCAGCCCTAATGCCGGGATGGTCGGGTTGCAGTTCATCGCCCTGCTCAACCTCGGCCTCGCGGTGATCAATCTCCTGCCGCTGCCGATCTTCGATGGCGGCCGCATCTTGATCTACGCGGTCGAGGCCGCCTTGCACCGGCGCACTCCGGTGCGTCTGCAGAACTTCCTCGCCGGGAGCTCGCTCGGGATCATCGTCGCCTTCGGTACCTTGGTCACCGCCAAGGACATCATCGAGCTGTGGGCCGGCTAGGATCGGGGGCGCTGCGTCCAGCGATGAACGGGTTGGGCCCGTACACCCGGTAGTACCGGACGATGAGGGTGTTGCGGTCCAACTCCCACTGGCTCGGCGGATACTGGTCGGAAACCCGCTTGAGCTGTCCGAGCGGGTAATTCACCGCGATGTTGTAGCGGGTCGCGGCATAGAGCAGGGCTCGAGCGGCGAATCCGTTGAGCTGCGGCGGCGGAGAGAACGAGCGCTCGTTGACACGGATGCCGCAGCGCGGCCAGGTCGGAGCGTCCCCCGGGACCTTGCCGATCTCCAAGTGCCGGACCCGATCCGCCACCGGAAGCGGCGCGAGGATGGCAAGATGCGGATCGCGCAGCATCTGCGTGATCTTGAGCTCGGCCTGGAACCGCTCGGCGCGGCTCAGGGCGTTCAGCCGCTGGAGTTCGGAACCCTCACCCGGGATCGCAGCCCGCCGGACGCGGTCGTACCCGACCATACGGATGATCCCGATCCGGGCGAGGTCCTCGCTCCCCGCGGCCCCGATCGGACTGCACTGATCGGGGTTGATCACCCGTCCCGACGACAGATAGTGGCACCCGCAGACGTCGTCGGTCGCGAGATCCGGATTCGGCCGTCCCGCGACCCAGCCGATCGTCCCCTGGCCCAGGGCGAACTGCCCGGCCCGCGAGAGGTTCTCGTAGAGCGGCAGCAGCGTCTGAAGCATCTCGACGGAGGCCGGGTCGTCGGGGTTGCGCTCGATCGACTCCGCACTCGCCCCAGCGGAACACAGGGCGAGTGCGGCGAGCGCGGCCGCGAGCGCGCGGCGGCGCTCAGACCAGGATGACGTCCTCAACGATCATCTCCGGCTGCTTAGCGCCCTGCCACTCGGCGACCTTCGGCGACGCGATCAGGATCGCCTCCCGGCCGGTGGCGTTCACGAGGTCCGCCAGACCGTTGTGGCCGACCCGGAACGCGATCGCCTTGAAGCCGCAGCCGAGGCGCAGGGTATCCTTGCGCTCACCGATGATGTGCGCGTCCAGGATGCGAACATCGACGGCGACCCGGGGTTCGCGCCAGCCCTGGCCATAGGGCGCGAGGCGCGCGAGCGCCGCGAACTCGTCGACGCGCACGCCGTTCCCGATGCAGGACCAGATCGACCGCGTGCTCGACCGGACGCTGCTCCTCGAGAAACCGGGCCTCCAGGAATCTGAGAAAGCCCGGGATCTGATCGACGTGGCACGTGAATCCGCAAGCCTTGGCGTGACCGCCGCCTTGGATGATCACCCCCGCCTGATGGGCGGCGATGACCGCCCGGCCGAGATCGAACCCGTCGGTACTCCGCCCGGAAGCCCGAGATGAGGTCCCCCGAGACGGCACCGACCAGGGACGGTCGATTGAGCGTCTGCATGACGCCGCCGGCGACCAGGCCGACCAGGCCCTTCTCCCAGCCATAGCCGGCGTAGAACGCGATCGGGCGGCCGAGGTCGATCCGCTCCATCGCCTCGTCGAGCATCGTCTTCTGCTCGTTGCGCCGCCGCTCGTTGAGCGCCTGAAGTTCGACGATCTGACCGGACAGGGCGAGAGGATCGTCGCACAGCAGGAGCTTGAGGGCGACGTCCGGCCTCGAGTACCGCCCCGCCGCGTTGATCATCGGCCCGACGCCGTATCCCAGCGTATCCGCCTTGACGGCGCGGCGCGCGCCGGCGGCCTCGAGGAGCGTCTTCACCGCCGGGGCCGGATCGGCGTTGATCGCCGCCAGCCCGGCCCGGACGACGGCCCGGTTGTAGCCGACGAGCTCCATCATGTCGGAGACCGTGCCGATCGTCGCGAGCTGAAGCAGCTTCGCCGATACGGTGCGCTCCTCCGGGCACGGACGACCGCGCCCGCGCAGGAGCCGCAGGACGTGGAGCGCGAGCGCGTAGGACTGTCCGGCCCGCGCACAGGTGGCGCATGCTCGGCTCGGCCGAGAAGTGGCCGTTGACCAGGGCGTGCGGGCTGGAGACCCCTGCGCCGTCGCCACCGCTCTTCGGAAGGTGGTGATCGACCACGACGGTCACGACGCCGTCCCTCTTGGCGAGGTCGATCTCGGTCACGCGGTCGGTACCCGAATCCACGCAGATCAGGAGCGCGCAGCGCAGCGCGCTCGGCATGCCGGCGGCCGTGCACGAGAAGCCGTAGCCCTCGCCCCGCGTCGGGATCTTCGAGTGCGCGCGTGCGCCGTAGGCGGCGCACACCGTCCTCCAGATCGCGGTCGACGTGATCCCGTCGACATCATAGTCGCCGAACACGAACACGCCGGCATCGTTCTCGATCGCATCCGCGATCAGGTTGGCCGCGCGCTGGAAGCCCGGCTGACACGAGGCCACGAACAGCGCCGTGTCGAGATCGACGTCGATCGCCTCCTGGGACCAGCCCCGGGACGGACAGGAACGCCGCGAGGACGTCCGCGGCGACCGGCGTGTGATCGAGGCCGCGCCAGGTCAGCCCCCGGATCGAGCGCTGCCCGAGCGCCCGGAGAAACAGACCCGGAGCCGCCTGCGCTGCCGCTTGATCGAACATTAGGAGCGGGGATCCTTGTCGAACAGGACGCGGTACTGCGTCAGGTTCTCACGCGCTGACCTGATACGAGAAGACAGTTCGGCGACAGCCTCGTTCCTGCGCTTCTGCACCTTATCCTCAGAAGTATCTTGGTCGATCAGGCTGGTCTGGCCCGACCATGCATTGCGAAAGGCGATCCGCAGCCGGTATGCCTCAGGCAGCGCGCGGAATTGTGGCCGGTTGAGCCCCTCGTACTGGCCGAGATCGATCGTCATCGTCGCCTCGGATCCCGGCTGCAGCGGTGTGGTCAGCACGCCTTGAACCGGTGACGTCCCGAGGCGGTCCGGCGATTTCGGGTCGTAGAGATCGACGTCCATCGCCACACACGATCGAGCGGCACGTCGAGCGGGTTGAACATCGTGAGCTTGAGATAGGGCCGCCCGCGATCCCAGAAGTAGGACGGCCTCACCGGGCGGAACCGGTCGAGCAGGCCGCGCCGACGCTCCATCTCCTGCTGCATGTTGCGCGCACGGATCCGAGCCTGGGCCTGCCAGTGGCGAATCCAGGTCTCCTGCCGGGACAGGTAGCCGCTGTCCTGGGCGACGTAGAGATCGACGATGGTCTGCGGATCGAGGCCGGCGACACGGTGCATCCGCGGCTGGATCTGCGCGATGAAGTCCGGCGAGCCCGCCGCGGGCTGCGGCGCGCGATCCGTGGCCAGCGGCAGCGGGACGCTGGGATCGAAATCATCCCCGATCTCCCGCGGCTCCGGCAGGATCACCGCCCGGTAAACCGCGTTGGCGTAACCCTTCGCGAGAGCCGGCTGCTGGGAGAATCCCGCGACGACCGCGTTGAAGCTGCGGCTCACCGCCTCGGCGTCACCCTCCTCGAGGGTGTTCTGGGAACACCCCGCGAGCATGAGCAAAGCCAGGGCGAGACCCGCGCGAGTGCTCCGAAAGATCATGGTCCCGACCGAATCGCTGCAAGGTTGGTCATTATAGGAAGGGGCCGTATGGCAGGGGGTGTTTTTTGCAAAGCGCCACGCCCGAGCGTGGGAAAGACCGAATCCCGGAAGAACGAAGATGAGAAGCGCTGCGTGCGGGGCCGCCCTCGTGCTCTGCCTCGCCCTCGCGGCCTGCCAGAGCACCGGGCCGGGACCGGTCTACCTCGACCGGCCTCCAATCTCGGCGCGCCCTCCGGGATCGCCGCCCAGCAGCCCGGGACGCCGCCCCTGCCGGCCCAGGCCGCGCCGATGGCGACGGCTCCCGCGACTGCGGTGGACCGGGATGCCCAAGGACAGCCCAAACGATGAGTTCGACGGGCAGAGCTGGATCGAGTACCGGCGCAGCCGCCCCGAGGTCGCGCCGCGCCCGAGGGTTCGCACCGGCGGGCGCACCGAGCCGATACCGCTGCTGCCCAGCCCCGGCCAGGTCGAGCTCGATCCGCGCATGTACGACCCGAGCGCCCGGCGATGACCTTCAGCGAGGTCGAGATCCGGCTGATCCCGAGCCCGCTCTGGGGCATCTCCCTGGCGGGCCCTGTGCACAGGAAAGACCTGGGACGGCATCCGCAAGGCCGCCGAGGTCGCGGGGCGAATGCCGGTGCCGGTTCGGCCGACGACCCGGGAACGCATCGCCCCGGCCCGCTGCACGGACACGAGCGCTGGCGCTACGACGGCACTCGGGCGACGCTCGAGGCGATCTGGAGCGTCTGTGGCACCTGCCACGACCTCTTGCACCCCGGCCGCGTGCTGGCGAGCGGCGGCGAGCCTGCGCTCGACCGGCTGATCGATCTCTACGCCCGGCGGAGCCGGATCGCGCGGCCCGCGGCCGAGCGGGGCTACAGGCGGGCCTTCGCCGCCCACGCGATCGCCAGCGCCGTTCCAACCTGGACGATCGACCTCAAGATCGTCGCCGCACATATGCCGCTGCGCTTGAAAAAAGGCGCGGACCGCAAGGTCAGCCTGCATCGCTGGCGGGGCGAGCCGTTCGGGCGAGCGCCAGACGCCGCCGTTCCCAGATCAGCGCCTGAAGCCCACTGACGTCCCGCGATCTGCGCGGATCACGAGGATCGCCGAGGCGCGCGAATCGATCAGCAGGTCGCCGAAGCCGAGCAGACGCTGGAACAGGCTCTGCCGGACATCCTGCTGAACGACCTCGCAGATCTCGATCGTCGTCGTCCGCGTCGACAGGAAGCCCGTGCGGTAGACGAGGTGCGCGTCGTAGACGCTGACGACGGCGTAGCGCCACAGGATCAAAGCCCTGAGAACCGCGTAGACGAACCCGATCGTCAGCACGAGGAGCACGAACGGCACCGCGTCTCGGGCGAACGCCGCCGCGCCGGCGTTGAATTGCAGGGCCCAGACCGCGCCCGTAGCACGCCCCCAGGGTGATGAACCATGGGGCGAGGCTGCGCACGACAAGGAACCAGTGCGGCATAAATCGCACAGGTTCTCCGGGAAGATCGCAAAACGCTCCCGATCTCGCTCGGCCGACGCTGAAGCATCCGTCCACTCCCGTTGTCAGTCGTGCTAGGCACGACCTATACCTCACCATTCCTCAAACAGTCTTGCCCGAGGTCAGTTGTGAAAACAATCCGCGCTCGGCCTACTGGCACTGGCGACGATGCTGGGCACGGCGACCGCGCTCGCGGCAACCCCGATGGGGGAAGCCTCTGCCACCCGCACCCCCAGCAGGTCGCCCAGGGCAACACCCCGGCCCAGCCGACGGCTCCGCCGACGACCCCGGCCGCGCCGCCGACGCCGACCACGACGCGCGGGCAGTTCTGCGGGATGGTCTACGACAACTACCGGCGCGTGATCGCGCGCAATCCGGACATCGAGAACACCCGCAACGCCGCCTACAACGGTCTCGTCGGGGTCTCGATGACCGTCGCGCGCCACGGCACGCTCCAGCGCCTGCTCGGCATGGCGTCGAACTACAATTGCGACCTGATCCCGTTCCTGGAGCTCGAATCCCGGGTGATCCAGGGCACCTACACCACACCGGAAGTCCGCTGACCATGACCAAGCGCGCGCTGATTCTCCTCGGGCTGTGCACCGCCCTGCTCGGGGCCTGCACCGCCACGGACGCTCCGACGGCGGGCAAGGAGGTGTTCGCCCCGATCTCGAACGACGCCTACCACATCCGCACCGGCCCGATGGTCGACCGCGGCTTCATCCAGCGCCGCCCGGTCGAGTAGGGCCGCGCGCTGCGACCGAGCGCCCGGTCAGACCAGGGCGCTCGCCCGGCGGCTACGCATCGACGCGCGCAGGAGCACGAGCTCCTGGCTCAGCCGCTCCTCGACCACGTGCACCGGCAATGTCGACCAGTCGACGGGCACGAATGGGTTCGCCCGCGGGATCGCCGCCCGGGGCATGTTGGTGACCGCGCCCGTGCCGACCCGCGGCCACCGGCGCGACCGCCAGGGTGCCAAGACGGGGCTGGGTTCGCGATCGGTGCGAGCACCGTTGGCGGGGACGTGACCGGGCTGGGATCTGGACGGACAACCGGCTGAGACCCAGCGGCCGGAGCCTCCGGCACCAGCGCTGGGCCCGGATCGACGACCGCCGGGGCGGCCATCGGCCCGCCGACAGCGGCCCGCGCCGGATCCCGCGCGTCCGGATTGGCCGGATCGGGGCCCGGCTGGTCAGCCGGCATCACAGCCGTTCGCCGCCTTGAAGAGATCGAGGCTGCACTGGCCCGCGTACTCCGCAGCGCTCTGCAGGTCGTAAGCGCTCGCCCTGGTACCCCGTCTCCAAGAGTCGGACGCCCTCGGACGGATCGAGGCCGGTGTCGAGCAGCTGCTGCGCCTCCCACATCAGATCCGCCACGAGGTCGGGCGACATCATCTCGGCGCTGAACGCGCGCGCGGCCGGCAACCGCGGGGGCAGCCGGGATCTCCGCGTCGGGCACCCGGACCACCGTGAACACGCCGTCGTCCTCGTCCGGCCTCGATGCGGATCAGGTAGCCACTGATCGCGGTCGGACACCGCCGCGAAGTGGGCGAACGGGCCGAGCACGAGGTGGTGCGGGCTCCGGAACCGCCAGCCCCGGTCAACGCCACGTCCGCGAAGATCCGCTGCTCGTGGATGAAGACCAGGACGGCGAGGTCGAGGACCTCGTCGTGGAAGTGAACGCGATCGCCGCTCTCTGCGGGCGCGCCAGACCGACATGGGATCCCTCCTCAGAGACCGAAGCGACCGATGGTCTGATTCCGGACCATCTGCTTCGCCTGGTTGGCCTGCCGCTCCATCTGATCGCCGATGCCGAGGCCGCCGCCGGTTTCGACCAGCTGACCGGCGATGGTGAACACGGCCTTGGACAGGTTCGTGACGATCACGGCGCAACCGATCATGTAGAAGTACTTCATCCAGTCCCACTGGCCGGACTGCTGGCTCGACCAGAAATTCACGTCGAACAGCGCCTCCGCGCCCTTGCCTGGGAACGCGCTGGTTGAAGCCCATGACCATGATGTAACCGGCGATCGTCACCACCAGGCCGGCCACCGCGAACGCTGCGCCAGCAAACAGCATCTGGCGCAGCGCCGCATGCGCGATCCGGCGCGTGGAATCGAAGATCCACAGGAACAGGAAGATCGGGATCAGCGAACCGACCACGAACATCCGGATCAGCGCGTCGATATAGCGAAATCCGAAGGTCAATGTGAGCATGAAGTAGGTCATCGCCAGGGATAGGCCGGCAATGGCGTACGCGATCCGGGTGATGACGTTCATGCCCGACTGGTTCGGAAGCTGGGTGCCGGCCCAGACGCCGGCCCCGATCCCGGCGACGCCGATCCGGTGGAACGAGAACAGGATGCTCTGGGCGAGCGCGAGGTGCTGCGCCTCGAGCGCGGAGTAGCTTCCCGGGTGGTCGGCGCGGTGCTCGGCGACCCCGGAGTCGTCGCACCCGTGCTCGATCCGGAGGACCCGCCGCCGACCCCCGAGCCGGGCGTGGTCGCGCTCGTCGAGGAGCCGGTGGTGCCCGTCGGGTTCGCCGCCGTCTGGCAGGCCGGGAACTTGCTCATGTTGCTCTGGTCGATGCCGCAGGTCACCTTGGCCATCGTCGCGCCGAGTTGACTTCCGAGCGCCAGAGGGCCGCTGATGAACAGGTCGGTCACCGGGGAGAACTGCCCGTTGTCCTCGACCCCGGCTGTCGAGGCCGAGATCAGGAACACCGGATAGATCACCGCGATTCGCACAAGGTAGGTGTAGATCTGCCGCCACTCGCCGCCGTGGTTCTGCTGGAAAGGCGACACCAGCAGCTTCGCGAGCTTGAAGATCAGGACGATCATCAGGATGATCGCCGACAGCGTCAGCATCGCCGGCGTCTGCTCGACCAGCGTCCTTGTACATCGTCGTGATGATCGCGTGCAGGTTCTGGAACAGCGAGAGTAGATCGTGCACGACCAGCAGTACTTGATGTCCTGCATCTGGGGTCAGAAACGACTGGATCGACGAACCCGCCGCACCCATGGCCTTGCCGAGACCGTCGCTGGCCATCTGGGTGATCTGGCCGCCGATGCTGCTCGCGATCGAAGCCAGGCTGCTCGCACCCCAGGACGCCGCGCCCGAGACACCGTTCAAGACGGTGTCGAACAGACCCGTAGACGGCGCAGGACGGCAACGTCGGTGTCGTAGTGCTGTCAGGCATGGCGCTTCCATCGACGGGACGAATCGAACATACGTCTGCGATACATCATCCCCCGCCAGGACACGAAAGAAAATGACCCGTACAATGAAGATCCAAGTCAGCGTGGCATTTCTTGCTCGGGGTCTTGAGCGCGCCGGCAACGGCCCAGGTTAACCCGCTGGTGCCGGAGGCCCCGGCCCCAGACAAGCTGACCGTGCTGCGGGCGGGTCATCCAGGAGGGCTGCTCGCCCGTGGCGATCAACGAGGCCATGCGCACGGCCACGTTCACCAACCTGGCCGATTGGCTCGAGCGCGAGGGCAAGCCCCAGGAGGCGCGCCGAATCCGCGCGATCTCCGAGGCCGAGAGACGGGAATTCGCGAAGAACGAGGCCTCGGTCCTCGAGATCCTCACGGGCAGCATCGGCCCGATCGACAAGGGCGGACGGTGGGACGCGGAGCGCAACCTCGCGACCGCGACGGCACTCCTCGGGGGCATGGACGGGCTCTATCCGCTTACGTCGCCGCCGCGCGGAACGTGCAGCTCGAACTCTACAAGCGCCCGAGCACCTACCTCTATCAGACCCGGGGCCTCGACCTTTCGACCTGGGTCCGCCAGGGCACGCCGGGGGCGGCGATGACCACGCTCCCGAGCGACATGCGCTACACCGGCCTGCGGGCGGCGTTCGAGATCCCGTTCAACCTCAACCGCTACCTGCTCCAGGGCACGAGCTTTCGGGCCGACCTTCACCCCTTTACGACACGGTCACGATCGCGGTGAATTCCGGGGCCCTGGAAGCCGTCGACCAGCTGCGGGCCAGTCAGGCCCGTGGCCTGAGCGACAACCCGGCGATTCCGCTGCGCCAGGACCCTGGCGCAGAAGAGATGGCCGAAAAGCCCGACACCGCCGTACAGCCCGGCGACGCCAGCGACGTGGCGCTGACCTACGCCGCATGGCTGCCGAATCTGTGCAGCGGGTACCAGCAGATGACCTCGCCGCTGTTCTTCTCGCAACGGACGGTCAATGAGATCTACATCAACTCCTTGAAGACCACCGGCGCATGGTGACCGGCTTGAACGATCCGCTGCCAGCGCAGACCGCCCCCGCCGCCCCACTGATCAAACGCCATTCCCCCGGCACAAGCGCATCGCCGACGTCGCCAACGGTGACTACTTCCCGACCGCCCCCTACCTGACCATGGCGCTGCTCGCGCTCGAGCAGTTCGAGGGTGCGATCGGTGAGTTCGCCTGCGGGCGCGGGCACATCGCCGAGGACGATCCGGCAGACGCTGCCCAACCGCGTGATCGCCTCCGACCTGTTCGATCGGGGCTACGGCGTCGGGGGCATCCCGATCGGGAACATCCTCCGCCGCCAAGGGCGAGGGCCGCGATCGACAACACGATCACGAACCCGCCCTACGCCCGCGGCGTGATCGAGGAGTTCATCGAGACGTCGGTCCGGCTCTCGCGCCGCAAATGCGCGCTCCTGATGCGGCTCGCCGGGCTCACCGGGGCGGGCAAGCTGAAGTCTACCAGAAATACCCCCTGGCCCGGGTCTACGTCTTCTCCGACCGGCCGACGTTCTACGCCAATCGGGTCATCCATCCGGGCGACAAGATCGGCGGAAAACGGATCGAGGGCTCGCAGGACTACGCTTGGTTTGTGTGGGACAAATCCCACGCCGGCGAACCAAATGTGCGATGGATCTCACCAGGGCTGACCGCGTCGCTGATAACCCGCTCGCGCGAGTTAACCGCCGTGATCGAAGGTCGCTATTCTCTGGCGGCGTGAATCGCCGCCGCACAGGAACCGCCGTGGACCCGAAGACGCCCGCCCTAGAGAGCCTACGCCGGTCCGTCGACGATCAGGGCCTGCGCGATCGGCTGATCAAACCTCGCCGATCCCCATCGCGGCGGCTGCCTGCACCTGCGCGCCGAGGCCGTCACCCTACGGGATCGCCTGGCGCTCGGCACCTGGATCGACGCCGAGGACCCGATCTTGGCCCCGACCCGACGACGCTGGCAGGACGATCGGGCTGCTGGAGCGGTTCCACCGCATGGCCGAGTCGCTGCTCGACGGCCTCGGCATCGAGAGCTTGATGTTCGGCTTAGGGATCGCGACGTGGCGCGACGAGCAGGGCGGCCGCACCGCTCCGCTCCTGCTCGTGCCGGCGGCGATCCACCGGGACACCGGGACCATCCGGATCCGCAGCCTGGGCGATCCGCGGCTCAAACCGGCGCTGCTGAAGCGGCTCGGGCTGAGCGAGGACGCCTTTCCCGAGGAGCCGCTGGACTACCAGCCCCGGGCCGACGCAAGCCGCGGGATCGTGAGCCTCACGCGCGGTACCGTGCTGGGGCCGTTCACGACGATCCGCCTCGCCCTCGCCGAGCGGCTCGATCCCGACCGGTTCGTGAGGCTGGGACGCCACCCCATCGTCGCCCGGCTGACCGGTAGGCCAGCCGCGTCCGACTGGGCGAGCACGCCGACCGGCGACCCGGAGGAGGCCACGCCCGCCTTGCCGCTCGACGCCCGCCAGCGGCAGGTGCTGGACCGGGTCCGGGCCGGAGAGAGCCTAGCCATCACCGGAGCCCCGGGAACCGGGAAGACCCAGACCTTGGCGGCTCTGGCCCTCAATGCGGCCAGCCGCGGCAAGCACGTCCTGATCGTGAGCGACACCGTCGCCGCGCTGGAGGCGGCGGGGCGAAGGATCGCCGCGCACGACGGCCGGGCGAGGGCCCTCGCGGTCTACGGACGCGAGGCGCGCATCGACCGGATCGCGACCGCGCTGGACCGCCCCGTCGCCGGGCGAGCGGTCGACCTGCTGCGCGATCTCAACCGCGCCCAGCGCCCGAGCATCCTGCTCGCGACCAACGCTCAGCTTCGTGCAGAACGTCCCCGAGGAATGGTCGTTCGACCTCATCCTCGTCGACGAGGCGTCTCAGGTCGCCGTCTCCCATGCGCTGCCCGCGATCGCCGCGGGGCGTCAGGTTGTGGTCTGCGGCGACCCCCGGCAGCTGCCGCCCGGCGGTCCTGCTGCGCCGGGCGCTCGACAACGTCGTCGGCAACGACGTGCCGATGAGCCTCTACGACGCCGCCGCGCTCGCCGAGATGCCGTGCATCGCGCTCGACCACCACTATCGCTCCCGCCATCCCGGACTGATCCAGGGGTCGAATCGGCTGTTCTACGGCGACCGGCTGCGGATCGCGCCCGCACCCAGGCCGGTCGGGAGCCGCGGCCTCGCGGCCCTGCAGGTGCCCGGGGTGTTCGAGCGCCGGCACGGGCAGACGAACCGCGTCGAAGCCGCGGCCATCGTCGAGCACGTCCGGCAGATGCGCGCCGCCGGCCGCACACAAACCCTGCTGGTGATCGCCGCCACAGACGCGCAGCGCGACCTGATCAACGCTCAGCTCAGGGCGATCAACCTGCTCGGCGGCTCCGGCGACGCCGCCGAGCCGACGCTGGTGGCGACACCGGAGGACGCGCAGGGAATCGAGCGCGACGTCGTGCTGATCTCGCTGACCTACGGCCCGGACCGTCCCGGCGGCCGCCCACCGGCGAGCTTCGGCACGCTCTCCCTGCCCGGGGGTGAGCGGCGGCTCAACGTCATGATGACCCGCGCGCGCGGAGACCACCCTCGTGGTCACTTCAGTGGCGAGCAGCGAGATCAGCCGAGGGCGCAGCGACGCGCAGAACGCCCTGATCACCTTCCTGAAGTTGGCAGAACGGCGCGCAACGATACCCGGCACCGCCTACGAGGGCGAGCTGAGCCGCCTCCTGACGGAGAGCCACTGCGTCGCCAAGCGCTACGGACAGGCCGTGACCATCGAGGACCTCACCGGGCGAAGCTTGGGCACAATCTACGTCACAGGCTTGGGCGATCGCCTCGACGAACAGGCCGAGATCGCCCAGCTCGAGCGCAAACGGATGGAGAGTCGTCACTCTGACGGCCGACGAGGCTCGGGCGGCGGTGGACGACCCGCAGGTCGCCGCGCGCCTGCGCGTCCAGATCGACGATTTCCGAACCGGGTTGTGAAGCCATGGGTACGACACGTCACACACGGCGCGCCCTGCTGGCGCTGGCCGCCGGGGCGCTGAGCGCCCCGGCCCGCGCGCAGGTCGGGATCCTGACCCTCGGAGCGTGCCGGCCCAGGATCCGAGGCCGGAGCCCCCGACCGCGCCCTCACCGGCATTGGTCAGGCCGACCGGGATGAAACCGGCCGACCTCCAGGCGATTCGACCGGACCGCACCGCGGACCGAGATCGGTCTCCCCCGCGGTCCGCGGACTCTGGCTCCAGAACCCCAACACCAACGAGGAGGTCATCGCCCTGTTCTACGATCAGGGCCACGTCCTCAACGCGGGGGTACACACAGGTCTGCCGGATCCTGCGCGACTGGCGCGAGAACCAGGTCATGGCCATGGACCCGATGCTCCTGCACCTGATGTGGCAGGTGCAGCGCGGAGATCGCTTCACCCGCCCGATGGTGATCAATTCCGGGTTCCGGACCCTACGCACGAACCAGAGCCTCGCCTCCGAGGGCGCGGCCCCCGCCTCATATCACCTGCGCAGCAGCGCCTGCGATCTCGTGCTCGACGGCGTTCCGCCGAATCAGATCGCAGAATACGTGCACAGCTTGCGCCGTGGCGGTGTCGGGTTCTATCCCCGATTCACCCATATCGATACCGGCCCGGTCCGCACCTGGCGGGGTTAGGACCAACCGGACCGCGAATTCAGAAGAGCAAGCCCGTTGCCGGTCCCCCGAATCGCGGACCCGCAACGCGTAAGACACAGCCCATTTTCGCATGGGACCACGGCAGAAAACCCCAGAAGACACCAGGAGTCGCCCAACATGGCGTTTGAGCATGGACACCATCCTGGAGGGCGCGCGCGCCATCCATCGGGTGAACCAGATCGAAGATCGACGGCGCAGCCTGCTCCGTCAGCACGACAGCGAGCGGAGCGCCCTCGACCAGGAGGTCCAGGAGATCGCCCGCCTGCGCGCAGAGCTGGACGCCCGCGTCGCGGCGCACACCGCGAACCAGACGGCGGTGGCCGACCGACATGAGCACGAGCGCGACGCCAGCACCGCGGAGGTGCAAGAGGCCAACGACGCCTACATCCGCCTGATGGAGCGCGCGGTCGCCGACAGCGACAAGTCGTCGGAGCAGCTCGCAGCCTTCTTCGACAGCCAGCGCGAGATCATGATCGCCACCGGCATCCTGACGGATGCGCCGGCCGAGCCGGTCGACGTGAACAAGGAATCGGCCCGGCCGCCGCGCCCGGAGCGCCCCTATCGGCGTACCCGTCGGGGGGCCGCGCCCGAGGCGCAGACAACCGCCCACGGCACGGCCGGAGAAGCCGCGCCGGACGAGCCGGACCAGGCACCCGCCGCGGCCGCGCCGGCGGAGCCGACGGCGCAGGACAGAGCGGTCACCGAGGCCGCAATCCCGGGTGCCGCGGCGGCACGAGTCTGGCCCGGACACGGCGGCCGACAACGCGGACGCATCCGCGCCGAGCCCCGACACCGCTCCAGGCCCATCCCACCGGCGGCGCGCTGCGCACGGATCGCCGAGGAGGGTGCGGCCATCGACGCCGAGGTCGAGGCGCTGACACGCACCCCGAGCCACGTCGTTCTGACCGATCCGCCTGCCGGCCGCGACGACGGTCCGGTGCTCGACACCTTCTTCGACGATATCAGACGGGTCATGCCGCCCAGCGCGGGTGACCGATCCGACCGCGATGCCGCCCGCCGACCTGTCGCTTCCGGAATCGGATGCCCGTCCGCTCCCCGCAGACCCCGGTCCGACCGCCCCCGATCTCGTCGACCCGGGCCCGGGCGGCGGCGACAGCGACCCGCTGGGACTCGCGTTGCCTGGCACGCCGGCTGTCGAGGGTCCGGAAATCGCCCACGAGCCAGCCCGGCACCGGCGGCGACCTCGACGATTTCGATCGGCTCCAGCGCGAGTTCGGCGCGGCCGGCGAGGACGTCGCGTTCGACATCCCCGAGGCCCTGCGCTGACTCCTACGGCTTCAGCGCGAACGTGCGGCGCAGAACCGCCAGTGCAGCCCTGGCCCGGTAGCCGAGCCACAGCCAGGAGAGGCGACGAGGCCCGGGGGCCTCGTCGATCTCACGGAGCTTTTCGGCGAGATGACGCCGGTGATCGGGATCGACGCTCGCCGTCGCGAGCGCCGCCCGGGACAGCCGAACGATCGCGGCGCTGCGCGCGCTCGGATCCGCCGATGCCGTCCGGCGCAGCGCGCGGAACGCCGATCATCACCGCGCGCATCTCGTCGGCCGACGATGTCCGGCTAAGCTTGGCGAACAGCTGCGGGAAGACCTCGATGAGGTCATCCCGGTCCCGCCGAGACAGGCTTGAGAGCACGGGCCGCGATGTCGTCCGCACCCCGGTCGAGCGCCGCCTCGATCGCGACGGTGAGGTCGTGCCGGCGCTGCTCGCGGAGCCGTTCGTGCCGCGCCCGAGCCTCGGCCGCGGCACGACCGAGGGAATCGTGGTCCTTGATCTCTGCCACAGAAGATTACGCGGCCGGCTTGAGTGAGCCCTTGTCCAAACCCGCAGAATCTGTGGGAACGAGGCCGACCTCGCGGAACGCGGCCATGGTCGAATCGAGCCAGCCCACGAAATCGACGTGCGCGCCGCTAGCGGCAAACTCGTCGAGACCGAACGCGGATTGGTATTCGACATGGTTGAGAGCCGCGAGCTTGGACAGCGGCGTGAAGTTGAGCTCAACCTGGTCCCACACCTCGCTCGCGCAGCGGGCGAGGTCGACACACTTGATCTGGTTCCCATCCTGGAACCTGAGCAGAGGCTCCATCTCGGCCGAGGTCAACAGATCCTTGAAACGGCCCGTGGTACGAATTGTACACGACGAACCGCTCCCTGAACGGGATCTGACAATCCGCGGCCGCGAGCGAGAGCTTGATCATCTGGACCGCGTCGTTGAGCGACTGACGCTGCGCCGTGACCGGAACCACGAGGTGGATGTTGCTGTGCTCGAGGACCCGACGCGCTTTGCGCTGGTCGGCCCAGTCGAACACCATCGGCAGGATGTTCGCGCCGAGGTCGATGATCGTGCTGCCGCCCTTGAGGTGGCCGCCGATCTTGTCCCAGTAGGCGACCGCCTGCTTCGGATCGGCCTTGATCGATTCCATGCGCGCGCCGATGCCGAGCTCCAGGACCTCGACGCCCTGGTTCTTCAGGATCTGGCCGAGCTTCGACGCGTCGCCGTTCTTGTCAGAGGAATCCGCGGTCACAACCTTCATGTCGTGCTTGGACAGCCCGAAGCCGTAGTGCAGGAGCTGAGCGATCAAGGTCTTGCCCTGACCGCCGGTGCGGTTTCCGACCAGGATGGTCGGCGGCGGGTTGGTCTGCGACGTCATCGGTAGGATCCTCTCAGCGGGGGGAGCCGGAACGTCCGGCTTGGGGCGGCGCGACGGGTGCGATTCGCCTGGTCAACGGAACACCCGGCAGACTGCCATGAAATTCTGAATCCGGTTCGAAGCTGAGTTGCTGGAACAGGAACACGTCCACCAGCTTCTGAGCTTCGAGTCGCATCGCAAGGGACGGGTCATACCGGTCGAATTGCGCCAGCATCACGACACGGCCCTCCTGGCCCTCGGTCTCCGGGTGATAGAAGTACAGCCTCACGCCCTGAGGCGTGAAATCGAGGTAGAGCACCGCGTTGAGGTAGTCCTCCTCGTAAAGGCGGCCTGCCCAGGACGCGATGCAGATGCGGCCGTTGGGACGCCCAAGCAGCGTCAGCCCGTCGCGGATCGGCTCGAATGCCATGTCCGCCTCAGATCGCGTCGCTGGCCGCGCCGACGCCGCGCGGCGCGGCCGACGCCCGGGCGCTGCCATCGCGCCGCATCTTCGCGCGGTGCTCGGAACGACGGCGCTCCGCCATCGCCCGCTCCGCGACCCCGTCGATGCGCTCCTGGATGAACGCGTCGACCGGGGACTTCATCGTCTTGGGCCGCACGAGCATCGCGTGCGTGTGGAGCATCACCGCGGGCGAGACCCGCCCCGCCACTTCGGGATCGGGCACGATGCCCAGCCGATCGGCCGTTGCCGACTGTAGGCCCGGCACCAGCTGAGCCGCGGTGATCGTGAAGTTTGCGGGATCGTTTGTGGTGGGCGGCAAGCTCGCGCACGAACAGCTCGCGACGATCGAGCAGTTGCTCCAACCTCTCAGGCGTCGTCTGCATAAGATCTTCCGAATTGTTCAGGTCCGGCAGACCTAGCAAACAAAAGCGAATCGCGCAAAAGCAAAACGGGCGGACCGAGGCCCGCCCGTTGCGATTCGGCAGGAGTGTTGCGCTCAGCGCTCGATGCCCGAGGACTTGGCGCGCGTGACCTCGCGGGCTCTCCTTGTAGCGCTGGCTGGCCTCCTCAAGGGCGACCGCGAGGTACTTGGCCGCGCCCGGGTTGGCCTGGACGACCTTCTTGAGGTCGTCCGCCTTCACGAACGCCTCGTAGTTCGTGCTGTCCTTGCGCACCGAGAGCGCCGCAAGACCGGTCTTCTCGACGCTCTGGATGCCCTGGCCGTCCGGAGCCGGCTGGCGGACCAGATTGTGCAGCAGTTGGCCATGGTGGAGCAGGAACTGCCGGGCGCGGCCGTTCTCGGTCCGGCCGTCGTAGATGGTCTGATAGGCCGCCTTGGCGAGCAGCGGCTGATTCTCGGCGACGAAGATGTTGAACTGCGTCTTGGGGAAGTTCCCGGCCATGATCCCGCTGGATCACGCTGTTCGTGCCCCAGCGGACCTCGTCGATCTTCTGGCCGGTGCGCTGCTCCTGAGCCTTGACCACCCGGTTGATGCTCTCCCCGCTGGCGGTGGCGAGGCCGTTGCTCACGAAGAACGGCGGGTAGCGGTCCTCGTGATACTGCGGCAGGTACTTGGCCGAGCGACCAAACGACAGGCCGATATCGCCGCGCTTGTTCGCCAAAGCTGTCGATCAGCGCGAGCGCCGAGGCCGCGTTGGCCTGGACGCGCTCGGCGCGCTCTTTGGCCAGGCGATCGCGCTCGGCGGTTGCGGAGGAATCGGCCATCACCTTGCTCCTTCAGGAGTTTCGACGGGAGATCCCGGCGACGGCATCCTGTACGCCGCCACCAGGTTCGCAAATGGAAAGCTTGGGCTCTCGACAACAAGAATTGTATCAGAGCCCAAGAAGCGGACACAACACCTGTCCGGAAAGACTTCCAACTTGCTCAGCGGACGTAAACGTGCGTCGGCCGAGGCCGCGGATCAGTGGTCGGCAACGTGCCGTCCAGCGTCCGCAGACACGTGTAGGCCAACAAGAGCGCCAGAACCCCGGCGGCCGCCCAGTGCAACACCATCGCCCGACCTCACAGGTTGTCGAAATCGCTCTCTTCGAGGAGCTTCGAGGGATCGGCGATCACGTCCTGACGCGTGAAGACATAGTCCGTGCGCCCCCCGGCCAGATCCCCGGCCTCGATGACCACGCGCAGGCGCAGCCCCTTCGCGTCGCTGAACAGGTGCGTGTTGCGGATCGCCTCGCGCAGCGCGAGAAGATCGAAGCTCTGAACGACTTGGCCCCGCGTGCCCTGCATCTCCAGGCGGCTGCCGCTCATCACGGTCCACTTGGCGTCGAGCCCGTGCACGAACACCACCGCCACCTGGACGTCGCGCTCGAGCACCGCCCGGAGACGGGCGAGGCCCTTGCGCTCGACGAGTTCGAGGCGCGGCTCGCGCTCGGCGATGATGCCGGCCGAGGCGACCAGCGCGGTCCATGACCACGCGCTGGCTGATCTGCTTGCGCAGATCCTCGAGGGACTCGTCGCGCTCCGCCACCGCCGCGCGCAGGACCTGAATCTCGGTCCCGCTCTTGGCCGCGGCCAGAAGGCGGTCGCGGGATTCGACGACCGCGTCCGAGATCGCCTCGGCATTCGCCTTGAGACGCTCGAACAGGTACGCCGCATCCTCGTTCCGGCCTCGAATGAGCGCCGGCAGCTGGTCGAGCAGATTCTCCCGGCGCACGAGGTTGCTGCGCAGGTCGTTGATCAGCCCGACACCCCGGTACTCGAGTTCCATCAGGGCGGAGTGCAGCGGGTGCTGCTCGGTGGCCGCCTTGTGCTTCATGCTCTCGCGCTTGATCATGAGATCGATCTCGTCGATCACCGAGGCGATCGCGAGAAAGCGGGTCACGCCGTCCTGGACGGACGGCGGAAGCGAGCCCATCAAGAGCCGCGACCGGGCGAGGTCTGTGGCCGCCGTCACATCCCGGGCCGAGACCGAGTGCAGGGCCTTCATGGACCAGCTCACCCGTCGCACCCGCCGAGTGGGCCAGGTTGTACTCGGCCATGTCGAGCTGGGCGTTGAGTTCCCGGAGCTCGGATTCCCGATCCGGATACGCGAGGTAGAAATTCTCCAGCGTACCCATGTAGGCCCGGGCCTGTTTGACCTGAACCCGGGTGTCGAACCCGTCCTTCAGCCACGCCTCGACCTTCGCGACGAGGCGACGGGTGAACGGATCGCAGAAGAAGAACGCCAGCCGCGCGAGCATCTGTTCGCGGCTGGTGAACCGCCAGCGATCGAACACGTGCGACGAGATCAGGCAGACGAGGCCCTTGGCCATGGCGACGTCGTCGCGGCTGTAGGGTTGCTGCTCGTTGCGGCGGACCATGATCGTCGACAGGATCGCGTCGAGACCCCGGAACGAGAACGGCGACGGCTCGTACTCCGACAGTTTCCGCGTCAGGAACTCGATCTCCATATCGTCGGGCGGGCCGCGACCGAGATCCTGCATGATGCGTTCGAGATCGAGTTCACCGATCGGCTGCAACGCCATCCATTCGGTGATCGCCGCCATTGCCCGGGCGTCGTCCGCCGAGACGAGCGCGTCGTCGGCCTCCGCGGCGGCCGGGAGCCCCCCGACAGGGCCGGCCGGGGCGCTCGCCTCCTCGATCGGACGCTCGACGAATCCATCGATCTCGAAAAACGGGTTGCATCGGCTCGATCTGGTTTGCCGCGGTGTGACGAGGGAGATCTGTCGCAGGAGCGGCCGGTGCGCCGGAATCCGCGGCTGCCGGTCCCTCGACCGCGACCGCGACCGGCTCGCGCGCGCGCGGCGACAGAGCCGGCGCAAGGGCCGCGGCGGCGGCCGCATCGCGCACCGCAGGAACAGCGACCGGAGCCGCGGTAACCGGTGAGATCATAGCCTGCAGCGGCTCCGGCTCGAAGACCGGCTCCGGCTCGAAGACCGGCCCTGGATCGAGGTCCGGCACCGTGACCACGACCTCGTCGAGGTCGAAATCCGGGACCGCCGTGTCGCCTGCCGACGGTGCAGGGTCGGACGGCTCCGCGCCACGAGACCCCTCCGACGGCTCGACCCCGGCCGCCCGCGGACCGGACTGCGTCTCCGCGGCCGCGAGCCCGAGCTCAGGAATCTGCGCCGGCAGGTCCGCCGACACCTGAGCGGCCGGCGATGTGGCGAGCCCGGCCTCGGCAGCGGCCCCGTCGAGACCGCCCGGCCCGACCCCGGACCGCGGGGCTTCCGGCCGTGCCGGTGCCGCCTCAGGCACCGCCGCGCGCGGCGTCGCGGCGACTGGCTCGACGCTCGGCCCGTGCTCTGCCGTCTTCGCCAGCGTCGGATCGGCCGCCGCGACCGGCGACCGGTCGTTGGCCGGATCCTCGACGGCCGAGGGCAGGCGCAGGCGCTCCAGCGCGAGGCGCAGATCGCGCCCGCCGAACTCGTCGAGCATCGCCTCGTGCGCCGGCGTCACGAAGGGCACGATCAGCCGCATGATCTCGGCATCGGAGCCGCCGACCGAATTGATGCGCGTGAACGCGGTGATCATCCGGACGCACACGCTGCGCATCCGCTTGAGCGCAACTGCATCGGGATTGGACAGCACGGCCTTCAGCCTCAAGGGGCTGATCCATAATCGATTTCGCCGCAGTGACGTTGTCCAATTCCGTCGACGTCGGATCACCCGACACGGATGTCGGATCGCCTGGCACCGGCATCGGCGCGCGAGGGGCGGTCCACTCGAACGGTTCAAGATCCTCCAGGCGCGGGCGCGAGCGAAGTCAGGTACGGCACCAGAGAACCGAGCCGGGCTCGGCTCGAGCAGCGGAGGCCGCGCCGCTGGACGAATCCGCCTCGACCGCGGGCGGATCGTCCGCGATCTCCTCGTTCATCAGCGGCTCGGAATCCCCGATCGCGATTTGCAGGGTCTCGGGCAACGCCGGCGCGGCCGGGGCGGCGTCGTCGGCCCCGATCGTGATGGCGAGCGGCGTCGGCGCGGCCGGCGGCGCGCTCGCGGCGCTCGACACCGGCGCAGCCGGGTCGAGCGGGACGGCGTCGACGACATCGAAGATCCCGCTCTCGCTGAGGTCGGCCTCGGGCTCCGAGAGCGGCCTCAAGGTCTCCAGGATCTCCCGGGACAGCTCGGGATCCGCGGGGAGACTGGGGACGGGCGGCTCCACCTGGATCGCGATGAGGTGTGGGTCTCTTGGCGCGCGGCACGACGCGCCCTCGACTGCGTCAGCCACCTCCTGGTAGGCCGGACGCATCAGGCCGTAGGGATCGTCTTCGGCGTCGGGGTCGCCACCCTCATCGAGCACTTCCCAGGCCGCGACCGACAGCTTGTCACCCGCGCCGAGCACATCGCCCTGCTGCGGAAACATCTCCCTGGGCTCGGGGGTTCTGCTCGAACGCGCCGCCCTCGCGGATGCCGACCGGGACGGTCGGCATCACCATCTCCTCGGAGCCGCTCAGGGCGAAGGCGTCGTCGAGCTCGACCGGGACAGGCTGGACGAGCGACGCGATTCGCGCGCTCGGCGACGCCGCCGGCTCCTCCCGCTGCACCTCAGTCACCGCGAGACGCTTGGAGTCCACTACGCAGCTTAGTGGAAACAGAGCGGTAGAGTTTTGCCGCGAAAGACATAACGACCACGATCCCTAGAACGAGCCCGGTCCGGCCAAACACCCCAGACGGCTTGCCATAGCAACCCAGCGCCGCGGTCAAGGCAACACACGCCGCAGGAAAACCCGCGAAGTGTGGAGCCCTGAGACGCGGAAAGCTCAGGTCAATTCGATCTCCACCGGCCCGAGTGGGCCCGAGAAGGACGATCGCCGCGCAGGCCGTGCACACCGGTATCCAGAGACTGATCGGCTCGTTGGCGAACCATGTTCGCCAGAGCCAGACCCAATCCCAGGGGGCACCCGCGCAGAAGCCCGTCAGGCACCATTGCACGACGACGTAGACGGAAAACACGGCGGAAAACCAGAGGCCGAGGCTCCGCCGATCGAAGGCCGCCCGGACCGCGAGGGCTGCCGCGAATGGCGCGAGCAGCCATAACCCGAGGGCGGCGGGGGACAGCGCCCGCCGTGAGCGCGACGAGGAGTGTCGCGTACGCACTCTGACCGCTCGACCAGAAGGGCAGCGCCGACAGAACGACCGGGGCCCAGCGGCGGATGAACGCGCTCGCCGGGCCGAATCGCTCAAGGCGCAGTTTCGCTGCGAGCGCGGTCACCGGTCAGCCCAGGTCCCGGCCCTGCGGGTCGAGGTCCCGGCCCTGCGAGCGACGGCGCTCCTCGGAGTACTGATCCGCGGCCATCTCGTGCGTCTCGCGCTCGAAACCCCGGCCCATCAGCGGATCGAGGCCGTCCCGGGCGATGCCCTGGAGGGTTTCGCGAAGATCGCGGCTCTGCACCCGGTCCGCCTCTGGCGAATCGCTCGCGCCGATCGGACGGTCGCGTAGCATCTCGGCGAAACCGGCCGACGCCTGCTTTGCGCCGTCTTGGGCCATGCCGACGAAGACTTCGGAAAAATGACGGGCCGGATTCTTCATCGGTATCTCTGACGAGATCTTGCATGACTGCTGCCCTGATCAGGAGGATTTGTGCCGATCGGCACGGGGGTGCATTATACCGGCCGAGCGTGCCGGTGTCATCGAAACTGCGCGCCGCGCACAACCCGCCTGAGCAGGAAACCCCATGAGCAGCCTCGAGATCGGCGCACCCCGCGGCCTCAGTCGCGAGGCCCGTGCCGGTGCTGGAGATGGCAGCGCCAGGCGTGGCGACCCCGGGATGCCGGCGGCGGCGCAGCCGCCGCTGACCCGGGCCGAACTCCTGCAGATCATGAGCGCGCGGGTCGTGCCGGCCCGCGAATGGTCGCGGCCGATCTTCTTCGGCGACGAGGCGCATATCTCGATCACCTCACTACAGGCCAGCCTCGCCCGGCAGCGGAAGGGACTGCCCGCGTTCGTCTACGGCAGCCGATCGCTGCGGTCGGAACTCAACGCGACCGCGCTCCTCGCGGTGATCTTCCCGGACGGCGTCCCGCAGACCGAGTCGATGCCCCTGGAGCTGCAAACGGCCCTGAAGAACCTGATGCAGGCTGCAAAAGAGGTCTACAGCTGCCGGGCATGGAAAAGCTGGAAATCGACAAAAGCCTAATAATCGTCTGCAATGACGAACTCATGCTGACGATGATGGAAACATGTATCGCTAAATCTGGACAAGAATTGTAAAATCGGAGTTTCTTGGGGCAAGATCCCGAAAAACACTGCTTCCAGTTGAGACAGGCCGGACTCGGCCTGATGTCGGCCTCATCGGCCAACGAACAGGAGGACACCCGGAACAAGGAGATGACCGATGCCGCCCTATGATTTCACCACGCCTGGAACGCCGCCCGAGAGCTTCTGGCAACGCAACGGCGGTTTCGTCGTCATCCTGACCATCCTGTTCGGGATGATGGCCTGGACCCATCTCGGACACGCGCCCGCCAACCCGAGCACCCCGGCCCTGCCCCGGAACGCTGGGCTCGGAGCCGACCTTAAGTCAATCCTGACGTCGATCGTCTCGATCGTGGCGCAGCTCTATGGCCTGTACCTCCTGGTCCGGATCCTGTGGCCGATCATCAAGTTCTTCGGCTACATCGTGATCGGCCTCGGCATCGGAGGGCTGCTCCTCTACCACGGCCTGGTCTGACCAGAGCGGAACCCCCGACAACCTGCGCGCCGAACGGTGCGCAGGTTTTTTTATGAGCCACAGTCAAAACGGAGGAGACGCCATGCGCTTCATGATGTTCGCGCAGCCGGGAGACAAACCGGAGCTGCGCGACGACCTCGATCGAGATCGCCTTCTGGCCTTGTTGGACGACACCGCCACCGATCACGCGTTGATCTCGGAGGATCTCGCGCTCGTCGTCGGTGAGAATTCCCTTCTGCGTCCGGGCCGGGCGTTTCTCGAGATCGACCCGCTGCTTCCCGGCGGCGCTCCCGAACTCGTCCGCGCGCCGGCCGCGCTCATCCGGGTCGGAGCCAATCTCGAGCTGCGCGACCTCGCCGAGGGGGCCGAGAGCCTGGAGGACGATCGAGAGCCATCTCGCCGCCGGGGCGCGGTGGCTCTGGCCGGTGAGGATCGACGGGGGAATCTATCTGCAGACAGCGGACGGATCGGATGTACGCCGACATCCCGCGCTCGCATACGCCGTGTTCGAGGAGACAGACTTCGTTGAACAGGTGACAAAAAAACCATGAAAAAAATCGGTATCCCGGCAGTCCGACTGATGCTTGCCGGGCGCGTCCTGCAGCGGCTCAGCATCGCCGACAACGGGATCGCCCTCGCTCGGGTCAGCAGCTATGTCCGCGCGCAACCCGAACGCTTCGGGCTGCGTCCCCCCCGAGGCCGTTGCCGCGCTGGAGAGCGCGGACTTCGCCGACTACGTCATCGCCCGCTCCGGCGCGCTCGGCGAGTGTGCGCCTACGACGAGCAGATCAAGGTCGGTCTGAGCGCCTATTTCGCGAGCCTCCTGGGCAACGACGAGCGGCGGGTCAACGCGCTGCTCCACCTCGCACTCGCCTCGCTAGATCCGGTGGTGCGTGATCTCGCGACGGTCGCCGTCCTCGGCGAGCCGGCGAACCGGTCCGTCTACGCCGTCCCCTACGAAGGCCTCGCGCTCCTGATGGACGGCGGGGAGGACGGCGACGACATCCGCGCGAGCGTCGAAATTCTGCGGACCGCCGAGTACGTGAGCACGAACGTGGTCCAAGCCGTCGGCCTGCTGGTCACGACGCCCGCGACGCGGGATGGCCGGATCGTGAGCGAACACCCCGTCTGTCGCACCGGTGATGACGAGACCGGATACGACGTGGTCGAGGCGAACGCGGTCAAGCTGCACGACCGCATCGTCCAAGCTCTCCTGGGGCACGCCGATCCCGAGGCCGTCGATTTCGCGCCGGAACTCGCCGACAAGCCCGCCGATCCCGAATTCCGGGCGGTCATGGACCTGCTCGCGGCCGCCGCGAACGGCGGCCACCACGGCATCCACGCCGCCTACCAGGCGCGTGGGCCGAACGATCACGCCGGCACGATCGTCGAACAGGTGCTCGCCCGCGGCCGGCCGGCGATCCTCGTCGACGACGCCGAGGCGAACGGCGCGATCGTCGGCCTGATCGCCGCCCAGATGCGCGCGCGGCACGCGCAGCTGCGCCGCCGGGCCGTCCCCATCGTGGTCATGCCCGACGAGTGGAGCCTCGTCTCCGCCCAAGCCTTCGACAGCGAGATGGAATCCGGGCCGCCCGACGGATCCGGACAGGCGACCGCCCAGTACGACATCGATGTGATGACCGCGCAGAAGCGCCTGCTCTACATCGCCGGCCCCCGGACCCTCACCCCCGTGCTCTGGGCCGTGAGCGACGAGGTCCCGATCACACGCAGCCTCCTCGGCCTGTTCGCCGAGATCGCGCCGCTGCCCTACGACGACATCGGGGCGCGGGTGACCAAGATCTTGGCCATGGCCCAGGAGCACGGAATCGCGGTCAGCGCCGCGAACCGCCCGGCGGATCGCCTCTTTCGCACCCGATCCCAGCGAGTTCGCCGGAGCCTTCCGCCGCTCCGCCATCCAGGGCCTCGAGGGCGAGCTCGAATCCGCATGTCGCGCCCTGGTCGCCGGTGCCGGGCACGGCCGCTCGCTCCCGAACGCGAAACCCGACAAGTTCGACCTTCGCCTCGTCGCGGCGAAGGTCACCTACATCGACCCGATCTCCGGGCAGATCGAGCGCGACAAACACGCTCGACCGCGTGATCGGCCAGTTCGTCGCCAAGAAGCACCGCCCGATCCGCGTCCTGCTCTACGGCGACCCGGGGACCAGCAAGACCACCCTCGGGCACTACATCGCGGCCGAGATGGACATGGAGGTCGCCGAGCTGAAGCCGTCTCAGGTGCTCGGCAAGTGGGTCGGCGAAACCGAGAAGGCCATCGCCGAGGAGTTCCGCAAGGCGCGCCAGCACCGGCGATTCCTGATCATCGACGAGGTCGACTCCTTCATGAGCCACCGTGCCGACGCGCGGCAGGCCTGGGAACGGACCACGGTCAACGAGATGCTCACGCAGCTGCAAGCGCATCCCTTGCCGATGGCGTGCACGACGAACTTCATCGACCGGATCGACCGGGCGGCCCTGCGCCGCTTCCCCTTCCGGATCGAGGCGCTGCCGCTCAACGCCGACCGCGCCCGGATCGCCTGGACGTCGCTCCTGAAGCTCGACCTACGCGACTGCCCGGACGCCGACGGGCTGGAGGGTCTGACCGTGGCCGATTTCGCCCTGGTCGCCGAGCGGATGGAGATCCTGGAGATCACCGCCCCGGCCTATGCTCGGGCCGCCCTCGCCGAGGAGCGGGCGTCGCGGACCGATCAGGTGCAGCGCCCGATCGGGTTTCTGTCGAGATGACCGCGAATCGTTAACGCTAACCCGTGCTTATCTTTGTTGCTCCAAAGGCACAGAACGGAGCAAAGGATGAGCAACACCGCAATCACGCGAAGAAATCGCGTGCAGCGCGGAACCGCGACGGCTACGTCTGAATCGCGGGGGCCGAGACGCGTCGAGCGCTCCCCTTAACGGTCGATGACCAGCGCGTTCAGGCGGTCGGGGCAAACGGGGCTACGGGCAGAGATGACGGGGATCCAGACGAGCATCCAGGACGCCGCCGATCCGACAATGGTGCCGCGTAAACCCGGCGGGAATTGGGACGATCTGAAGTTCGAACTCGCCAAGAAGCTCGCTCTCGACGGCAAGAAGGCCCGCGAGATCGCCGATATCCTGGGCGACGGCATCACCCGCTCGGCAGTGATCTGCAAGCTCCGGCGGGCCAACGTCGAGCTCAAGAACGCCCCCGCCGGCGGCCGCGAGGTCAGCCGCAAGGGCATCACCAAGGGCAAGGGCTACCGCGCCTCCGGGAAGGCCCCGCGCTCCCGCCGCCGGGACAAGAACGGCCTCGCCGAGGTGATGACCGGCATGCCCAGCGATGCGGGCCAGATCTTGATCCCCGGAGCCGGGATCGGTCGCGAATTCGACGGCGACATGCCCGGCACGGCGACCGCGATCGCCGTCGGATACGGCGAGGTCGGATCCGGAGCCCTGCGGGTCCGGCGTCAGGCCGGGATCGTGATGGTCGGCCTCGCCGACGAGACCGTCGACTGGGATCTGGACCGGGTGAAGATGGCCCGGCAGCTGATCGAGGACAAAGGCTTCGCCGCCGCAGAGGCCGCTCGGCAGATGGGCGTGACGCCCACCGAGATGCGCAAGGTCTGCGCGAAGCACGCGATCGCCGAGCGCGGGTTCGACGCCCTCAAGCTCGTGCGCGCGTCCGCCGTCCTGCCGGGCCTCGTCGCGAAGGAGACCCCGACGGCGCTCGACATCGCCGCCCAGAAGCGCGCCGGCGTCCTCAATCAGCGCTTCGACGCCGCCCGCGACGAGCGCACCAGCGGTGAGCCGGTCTCCATTCTCGATGCCGGCCTGTCCGATTGCCGCTGGATCACCCCGATCAAGGACAAGGACGGCCGCGCGACCTTCTGCGGCTGCCGGGTGATTGAGGGTAAGTCGTACTGCGCCACGCACTGCGCCACCGTCTACAACGCCGCCCGCTGAACAGCGGATCACGGACGACGCCGAGGCGGGATCAAGGTCCCGCCTTTTTGCTGCGTGTTTCGCGACGACTAGAGATCACGCGAGCACAATGGAAACACAGCTCAGGAAAAGCGAAGACCCCGGGCGATTGCAGCCCGATGCGCCTTGAATCGATATCTCGGCTCTTATAGGCCGGAACAAGACGAACTTCCGAGGTCACTGTCGTGTATCGATTCCTCCTCGTCGGCACAGCCCTGATCGGACTCAGCGCCTGTGGCGAACGCGACCGGCTCGTGGTGACCACGGTGAGCCCGGCCAAGTGCTTCTACGATTCCGGCGTGAACCAGCAGCGCTGCCGCCACGACGTCGCGATGGTCGGCCACGCCGACAACGAGCCGCGCAGCTCGCGCCACGATGTCGACTTGCGGACGCAGCCGATGGCGGCCCTCGGCGTCCTGGCCGACGGCGGCCAGCAGAGCGAGCGACCGCGGGGCTACGCCTACGGCTACGACGCCCGATTCGAGGCTGGCTACCGCTCGCCGGAGCGGTTCGACACCACGGTCTACGAGGGCACCGCGCTCGCGCCGCCAGTCGTCGCCGTAGCTCCGCCCCGGATCCCGCGGCGGCATCGCCCCGCCCGCCGTCCGGTCTTCAAGGATTGAGCATGCTCGCGCGCGCCCTGCTGATCGCCTGTCTCGCCGCCACCGCCGGCGGCTGCACCAGGCCCACGTCCCTGCCGAGCCCGGCGATCCGGCCGATCGACGACCTGCCGCCCGGCCAGTACTACGACCAGGGCCTGCCGGCTCCGCACGACGTCCACGTACGGCCCTACACCACCCTCGTCCCCGCCCCCGGTCCGGGCGCGCTGCCACCGGCGCGGTGATCACCGCGCACGATCCGGGCGGCAAGGTCAGGATCCCCAACGCCGCTGACGTGCGCGGGCAAGCGTGGTTCACGCCCTGCGGGCGGCACCGGATCGCGCTCGCGCGGGTCTGGGTCGCCCGCCCGGTCCGATGGATGCTGTGGATCGGGATGAACCCGTCGGTCGCCGACGCCGCCGTCGACGATCCGACCGTGCAGCGCGAGGTCAAACGGACCCGCGCCCTGGGATATGACGGCTACCTCAAGGGCAACGTCATGGATTACCGGGCGACAGATCCGCGCGATCTGCGCCGTCCCGATGTCGTGCCGAACAGCCCTGAGAACCCACCCGACCCTGATCGCCTTGGCCCGCTTGAGCGAGGCCGTCGTGATGGCCCACGGCAGCTTGCCGCCGCGGTTGCGGCCGCACGCCGAGGCCTTGACCCGAGCCCTCCTCGACGACGGCCATCGGCTACTCTGCCTCGGACAGAACGCCGACGGGTCGCCGAAGCACCCACTCTACATCGCCGCCGCCGAGGCGCTGCGACCCTACGCGCCTGAGCGCTGAGACCCCCCGATCGCCGCACGCCAGCGTCCGCCCGAGAGCGGCGGCCGCTGGCGTGCGCGCCGTTGCGGCGCGGCGGGGCCGAGGCCGCCGAATCGCGCTAGGGCTCCGCGGCCCTGCGCGCTAAGATCAAACGCCTTTCACCGGAACCCGCCGTGACCCAACCGAGCCGCAGCATCACAGCCGAGCCCCGGCCAGCCGAAGCCGTCGTGAGCGGCACGATCCAGAGCGTCTTCTTCCGCAACGAGGAGACCGGGTTCACCACCTTCCTGATCAAGGACAAGGAGAATCGCCCGCACACCGTCGTCGGGGTCATCTCCAAGATCCTGATCGGCGAGCACGCGACCGCCCAGGGCCGCTACGAAACCCACGGCAAATTCGGGCCTCAGTTCAAGGCGCGCAGCATCGTCACCGAGCCGCCAGTCGAGCCCGAAGCGATCGAGAAGTACCTCGCCTCAGGGATGATCAAGGGGATTGGGCCCGAACTGGCCAAGCGCCTGGTCAAGGCCTTCGGGGCGAACACCTTCGCCACCATCGAGCACAGCCCGGGGGACCTGAAGCTCGTCGACGGGCTCGGCAAGAAGCGGATCGCCACGATCCAGGCCGCCTGGCTGCAGCACAAGGAAGTCCAGGAGATTATGCTCTTCCTGTCGCGCCGCGGGCTGACCAGCTCACGCGCGCACCGGATCTACGAGCATTACAAAGATCAGCGCGGTGGCGTCCTGAAGGTTCTTCAGGAGGAGCCCTACCAGCTGACCGAGATTCGCGGCGTCGGTTTCGCCTTCGCCGACAAGATCGCCCAGACCCTCGACATCACCAAGGACGATCCGCGGCGTCTCAAGGCCGGCGTCCATCACGTCCTCCAGGAGGAGACGAAGAACGGGCATTGCGGGCTGCCCTACTTCGATTTCCTGAATCGCGCCGCCGAGCTCCTCGAGGCGTCCCGGAAACGCGGTCGACGCCGCGATCCTCGTCGAGACCGAGGCCAAGCCGGCCCGAATCATCCTGGACAACATCGAGGGCCAGACCTGCGCGTTCACGGTGCCGATGCACCAGGCCGAATCGGAGATCGCCGACTGCCTCAAAAATCTCGGACGCAGCGCGCACCCGTTCGAGGACATCGGCGACGTCGAGGCTGGAATCGCCCGTGTCGAGCGCCAGACCGGGCGGCAGCTGTCGACCAGCCAACGGGAGGCGGTCCGCATCGGGCTCACCAACAAGATCGCGGTGATCACCGGCGGCCCCGGTGTCGGCAAGACGACGACTCTGGACACGCTGTTGCGGGTGGTCGCCAGACACAAGGGTGCGATTCGGCTGAGCGCTCCGACCGGCAAAGCCGCCAAGCGGATGGGCGAGCAGACCGGCTACGCCGCGGTGACGATTCACCGCCTGATCGGCGCGGCCCGCCAGGACGAGGACGGCGACGACGAGCGGCCGAACAAACCGCCGGAGACCGACCTGAAGACGTGCCGGCTGCTCGTGGTCGACGAATCGAGCATGATCGACGTGCGCCTCATGGCGAATCTGCTCAAGGCGCTGCCGGCCGAGGCCGCGCTCCTCATCGTCGGCGACGTCGACCAGCTGCCGTCCGTCGGGGCCGGGGCGGTCCTGCGCGATCTGATCGACAGCGGCGCGATTCCCGTCGCGCGGCTGACCGAGATCTTCCGCCAGGCGGCCAGCAGCCGGATCATCACGAACGCCCACCGGATCAATCAGGGCCGCATGCCGGTCAATGCCGAGAAGAACGAGAAGACCGACTTCTTCTTCTGGCCGGCGAACGACCCCGAAGAGTGCCTGAGCAAGGTCCTCGAGTGCGTGATGCGGCGAATCCCGTCGACCTTCGGGATGGATCCGCGCACGCAGGTGCAGGTCCTGGCCCCGCAGAAGCGCGGTCCGGTCGGCACCGGCAATCTGAATCGCGAGTTCCAGGCAGCGCTGTTGCCGAACCCGCGACCGGAAGACAGCTACACCACCGACAGCTGGCGATTCCTGCTCGGCGATCGCGTGATGCAGACGAGCAACAACTACGACAAGACCGTATTCAACGGCGACACCGGCTTCGTGGTGCAGCTCGACACCCAGGCCAAGACCCTGGTCGTCCAGCACGACCAGGGCCCGGTCGAATACGGGTTCGACGAGGTCGACCAGCTGATGCCGGCCTACGCCGTGACGATCCACAAGAGCCAGGGTTCGGAGTACCCGGCCGTGGTCATCCCGATCATGAACCAGCACTACATGATGCTGTCGCGGAACCTGCTCTACACCGGGGTCACCAGAGGCCGAAGCCTCGTCGTGCTGATCGGCCAGGAGAGCGCGGTGCGCCGGGCTGTCGAGAACAACGAGCAGAGCAAGCGCTGGACGCGGCTGCGCCAGCTGATGTCGCGCTCGAACCCGCCCCTGTTCTGATCCAGACCGATTCGCGCGCCGGTTTGAGCCCGCGTCAAAACCCCGAAACGGAAAGGGCCGCCCGAAGGCGGCCCCAGGTCTCACGAGGATGTCAGCCGCGTCACTGCGACTGCTTCATCCCCTGGCTGCGCTGCTGCGCCTGACCCTGGACCGAGGAGAACCAGGACTGGTCGTTGCCCACGACCACGGTCGGCTGACACATCGGCGTGCACGAGTAGGATTGCCGCTGCATGCCGAGCTGCACCGTCACGACGTCGACCTTCGGCGGCTGAACCTTGATCATCGATTCGCCGATGATCACGCCCTTGGCGTCGACGAGGACGAGGTTCGTCGTGCCGTACATCTTGCCGGTGACCACGAGGAGACCGCCGCGCTGCGAGGTCACGTCCGCGATCAGCGGATTGCCGAGGATCATCGTCCGGACGTTGTTCGGGGCGCGCACAACCACCGCCTGGTCCATGGTCACGACCAGTTCGGAGTGCCCGCGCGGCCGGCGCACCGCCTGAATCTCCGCGACGCCGGCCTGGCCCGAGGCGGACTGTGCGGGGGCAGGACCGGCGGAATCGCCGCCGTCCTGCACCGGGATAGCGACCGGGGCCGGCGAGGTCGTCGGCGGGTTCGAGGTCATCACCGTCGGCGCGGCATCCGGATCGGCCGACGCCTCCTGCCGGACCTGCGGGGCCGGGTTGAACGAGTTGTACTCGGACGGCTCCGCCGGCGGCAGGAGCGAGCGCGGCGAGCCCTGATAGGCCGGGCCCGGACCGGAGGACGGCCCCGTGGCCGATCGGATCGGTGACGGGCCCGGCTGCGCGCCAGGGCCCGACGGCCCGGGGCCGCCCACGCCGGGACGCGCCTGCGCGCCCATGCCCGGAGGGTTGATCAGCGGCATGCCCTGCTGGGCGAACGCCGCAGACGCCGGGACGAGGGAGAGGGCTGTGCCTGCCAGTACCACCGGCAGAACAAGCCTTCCTTTGAAAAGCCGAATGGACTTGCTGGTCACGTGAGGATCCTTTGCTGAGGATCCGTCAGCACTACCGCGCGAGGGGGTGAAGTTCAACTTTTGCTCGATTCGCGCGCCGCGATTCGCAAACGCCAAGAAAAGAGCGCGAATCGCAGAAGCATTCAATTTCATGTCAACCAGGTAAACACGCTTGACGGCCGATAAGGGCCGTGACTAATCCTGATTTTCGACGAGACCAGCGGGCCTCGCCAGGCAGATCTGGCAGGAAGCTTCCGTCGAAACCCTCAGCCGAACCACCGGCTCACCTACAGAGAAGACCTGCATCATGAACAAGCTGCTCCGTGACGACTCCGGCGCGACCGCCATCGAGTACGGCCTGATCGCCGGCATCGTGTCGGTCGGCATCATCGCCGCCCTGACCGCCCTGAAGTCCTCGCTTCAGTCGACCTTCTCCAAGATCAGCGGCCAGCTCGGCTCGGCCGGCGTCACCTCGTAATTCACGAGGCGACCGCGGACGACTGGAGTACCTCTAGTCGTCCGTGTCTCTGATCTATCCTTCCTCCCTCGCCGCGGTCCGTGGCCGCAGAAAGATCCTCACCATGACCAAGCTCCTCCGTGACGACTCGGGCGCGACCGCCATCGAGTACGGCCTGATCGCCGGCATCGTGTCGGTCGGCATCATCGCCGCTCTGACCACCCTGAAGTCCTCGCTGCAGTCGACCTTCTCGAAGATCAGCGGCCAGCTCGGCTCGGCCGGCGTCACCTCGTAATTCACGAGGCGACCGCGGACGATCCGGAACACCGCCGGATCGTCCGCCCGGAACGACCTTCACCCTTCACACCCCCATATCGCGGGACACCGTCCGCATCAGGAGATCACCATGAAGCTTTTCCGTGACGAGTCCGGCGCGACCGCCATCGAGTACGGCCTGATCGCCGGCATCGTGTCGGTCGGCATCATCGCCGCCCTGACCGCCCTGAAGTCCTCGCTTCAGTCGACCTTCTCCAAGATCAGCGGCCAGCTCGGCTCGGCCGGCGTCACCTCGTAATTCACGAGGCTCGCTCGCCCCAGGCGAGCGCCGGACTGACAGGAACCCACCTCGCGCCCAGCGGGGTGGGTTTTCTCGTGCTGGGATGGCTCGGCATCGCCGCAGCAGGGGGCGATCGGGGTCGCCCGTGTCACATATTCATCACGGCGACGGGCGATGACCGGGCCGAGGCGGGGAATCGCCGCGCGTCATGGCTGCGAATCGCCGGAGATGTCATGGTGATCAAATCGTGAATCGCTGAAGATGAGCTGAGACATGCCAAGCACAGGGCTCGAGATCCTCAACCGCGCCGCGTTCGGGGCGGTCGTGGTGTTCCTGACCATGAGCATGTTCAACAGGTCGCCCAGCCAAGCGGCCATCGCCGTGCACGCGGATCTGAAAGCCGAGGCCGCCAACCTCGCACCGCCACGGCGCGGTCCGGCACCGGCGATGATCGGCGTGCCGATCGCCTTCGACGGGGCGGACGCCGGACGGTACCCGTCCGAGGCATGGCGGACCTACATGAACGGCCTGCTCGCGCAGATCGGCTATGACCCGATCGATGGGTGCGCCGAGCGGATGCGGACCGAAGCTTTCGTCTATCAGGAAAACTGCGCGGGCGAGATGGTCTTCGTCACCGGCATCTATCGCGCGACTGCCAACATGATCCGGCCCAAGTCGAAGCGGATCGACGTCCGCGCCGGCACGGGCCTGCCGCCGCGCGACATCGTCCCGAACGCCGCGACCGACATCGTCGATCGCTCAGCGGCCCAGCGCATGGTCATGAACCAGGCCTACGAGGCCCAGCCCCTCGCGGCGGCCTCGCCGACCGCGAGCGCACCGACGAGCGCCTCGGCCTACGTCGACGAATCGGTCGCGCCGATCTTGAACCAGCCCGTGCCGCAGACCCGGCGGCGGGGCAAGGTCGGCGGCTGACCGGCCCGGATCCGGTGTCTCTGCATTGCATCACCCGGACCTAAAATATCCAAGCAACGGCAAGACTCCTTCGCAAGACGATCTTAACCAATCTCGTCCGTTGCGGGTCTTAGATGAATGAAACAATAACGGTCCAAGGCCGGGGCGGCAGGCAAGCTGACCACCGGCACGGGCGGAGAACACGATGCGGCGGATCATCCCGATTGCGACGACGTTCGCGGTGCTGGCCAGCACCGCCGTCTCGGCGACGCAGCGCAGCATGCAGCTGCCGACAGGAACGGAAGGACGGCAGGGGTTTGCTCCGCCGGTGATGTTCGACCCGCCCGCCGCGGTGGCGGGTCATACGGGCTGGTCCGAGGACCGGACGCCGGCTCAGGACCCGTCCCCGATCGCCGCGCAGCCGGATAAGACGCCCGCCCTCAAGGACAAGGGTGCCCCGCCGGAGCGGAGCACCCATGGCCGTCTGTCCTCTACCTCAGAGCGGAGCCCGGTGCCTGCAAAGACCGAGCTGCCTGTGGCCGGGAAGGGCGACACCACCGCCCTGCCAGGCCAGAAGGAGGTCAAGAAGGGCGCTCCCTCGAACGTCCCCGCCGATGTGAGCAGCGCCTCCGTGGCGGCTGCTCCCTCCGTTACCATGCAGGAAAAAACCCGCAGACGCCGCTGGGGTTCCCGCCAAGTTTGAGCCGGCGGCCGAAAAAAAAGTGCGCGACGTCGTGGCCGCGCCGGTGCCGAGCGCCCAGGCGCTGGAGCACGCCAAGGCGAGCGTCGACGAGGCCCGCGACGACAAGAAGGTCGCCGTGGCAAAGGACGCCCCGGGACAGAAAGAGAGCGCCAGCCGCGAGCCGACCCGAAGGAGCCGATCAAGGCAACCCCGACCAAGCCGCACTTCGTCGGCCAGCAGGGCCGCGCCAAGGCGGTCGCTCTCGCCGGGCTCAAGGGGGGTGACAGCGGCAACGGCGATCGCCTGACCCTGACGCGCCAGTTCGGGTCATGGTCGCTCAACTGCGACATGCAGATCGCGCAGAACGAGCGGATCTGCGTGATCCAGCAGACGCTGCGCGCCGGCGACGTCGACGCCTTCTCCTGGCGGCTGGCGACGAGCGCGGCCGGCAAGCCGATCGTCGTCTTCGACTTCACCGACAAGGCCGAGGCCGAGAAGGGCCTCGGCATCAGCATCGCCGGATTCGACAAGACGATCCCCGCCGAGGAGTGGGCCTGCAACGCCGGCCGCTGCACGGCCACGATGGCGATCGTCGGGCCGGTGTCCTCGTGGTTCACCAACAGCAGCCAGATTCCAGTTTCGGTACGACAGAAGTGCCGAGACGGTGAAGATCAGCGCCCCGATGAGCGGCTTCGAATCCGCCGTCCAGGCCCTGCAGAATCCCCTCGGCCTGAAGACCCAGGTCGCGGGAGTCCCCACCACCCAGGTCGCCAAGACCGCAGAGGCCAATTGATCCGATGGACGCGATCTTCAGAGAACTTTCGCAGCCGGTGCCCGGAACCGGTCTGATCTTGTTCACCCTGCTCCTGGGCTACGCGGCCTTGTCCGACCTGTTCACGATGCGGATCCCCAACTGGCTGAATGGCGGCCTCGCGTGGACGGCCATCGCCTACATGTGCCTGCTGCCGGTCGGCTACGCTGAGATGGGCTACCGGGTCGCCTGGGCCGTCGGCGTGTTCTTCGTGGCCGCGTGCATGTTCTATCGCGGCTGGATGGGCGGCGGCGACGTCAAGATGATCCCGGCCGTGATGCTCTGGATCCCCCATCAGCACTATTACGAGCTGCTCGCCGTGGTCTCGATGTTCGGCGGCCTGCTTGCGATCAGCATCCTGCTCCTGCGGGCATTCGCGATGCCGGTGTTTACGGTCGGATGGGTCTGGCTGGAGCGAATTCACACGGATCAGAAGAAGATTCCGTACGGGATCGCGATCGCGGCAGGCGGCCTGACCATCAAGTACATGGAAATCACCGGCAATCTGCTGACCTGAGGCCAGCACCTGCGGCAAGTGAGTGACACAGCGGCGAAATTCTGCGAATCGCGCCGGATTGCTTGATTGCCACTTTTCGCAACCATAGAAACAACTACCGGCAACGCCTCTTGCGAGGATTCGACAGATGAAGCCTAGAAATATCGCCATCGGCGTTGCCTTCGTGGCCACGAGCGGTCTGGCCTACATGGTCGGACACGCGACCACCGAGCAGAAGACCGTCGAGAAGGTTGCGCCGGTCGCGCCGCAGGTGCAGGTCCAGGCCCCGGAGAAGACCGTCGAGGTGCTCATCGCCACGAAGGATCTCGAGCCCGGCAGCAAGGTCGCCCCCGGCGACCTGTCCTGGACCTCGTGGCCGGATCGGATCAAGCCGCAGAACGCGATCACCCGCCGCGAGCACCCCGAGGCGCTGCGGGAGCTCGAGGGCGTGATGGCGCGCAACCAGATCATCAAGAACGAGACCGTGACCCCGGAGCGGTTCATCCTCGACCGGAAGAAACTCGTACCTCTCGGCGATCCTGAAGCCGGGCTTTCGCGCCGTCGCCCTGCCGATCAACGGCAACGGCACCGACACCGCCGGCGGCTTCGTCCTGCCCGGCGACAGCGTCGACATCCTCAAGATCGATTCGGGACAGCAGATCAAGGGCGGCACGCCGCAGGCCCAGCTGTTCATGGAGAACGTCAAGATCCTCGCGGTCGGCCAGGTGCTCAAGGAGCAGAACGGCCAGAAGCCCCTCGCGGGCTCGACCGCGACGATCGAAGTCACGCCGGCCCAGGCCCAGGCGATCGCGGTCGCGATGCGCACCGGCCAGCTGACCATGACCTTGCGGCCGTTCACCAAGGACGACGGCAGGGGCGCGCAGATGGCTCAGGCCCAGCAGCCCACCGACGACACCGACCACCGCCTGACCATCGTCCGGTCCGGCGTCGCCATGGAAACCACCCGCTGATCAGCGGACAGCAGAAAGCGGAGACGGTACCGTGAACGCCTGCAAGCCCAGCATCCACCACCGCGCGATCGCCCTGACGATCGCCGGCATCATGACCGCCGGACCGGCCTTCGCGCAGTCGGCCCCGATCATGGCCTTCGACCCCGCGCCGCGCCAGCGCGCACCGGAGGCCCGCGTGCCGACGCAGATGACGCTCGGGGTCGGGCGCACAGAGGTCATCGACCTGCCGCAGGACGCCGTCGACATTTTCGTGTCGAACCCGGCCGTGGCCACGGCGGTGATCAAGTCCGCCCGGCGGATGTTCCTCGTCGGCAGTCAGATGGGGAAGACCGAGATCTTCATCATGGACGCGAACGGCCGCCGCTTCGCCAACATGGAGATCCGGGGTCACCCAGGACCTGTCCCAGCTTCAGGTGATCCTCGCCCAGAGCATCCCGGGGGCGGACATCCAGGCCCGGATGGTCGGCTCGATGGTGATGCTCACGGGTGAGGTCGACTCGCTCAGCGACGCGACCCGCGCCTCCGACATCGCGAACGCCTTCATCAACGGCCCGACCAGCGCGCCGGCGCTGTCGGGGGCGACGAGCGTGAACGGCATGGCCGGCGCGCCGAGCGCGGTCCCGGCCCTCGGCGGTCAGGCTGGCTCGACCGGCCCGCAGAGCCGGATCATCAACGCGCTCCAGGTCCGCGCCAAGGATCAGGTGATGCTCAAGGTGACCGTCGCCGAGGTGCAGCGCACCACGCTGAAGCAGCTCGGCATCAACACCAGCGGCACCTGGAACGTCGGCAAATATGCCTTCAACTACGCGAACCCGGTGACGGCGATCAACGGCGCGACCCCGGGCAACCAGGTCGGCTTCGGCTACAACGGCACGAACAAGGCCGCCGGGACGATCTCGGCCCTGGAGCAGGCCGGCGTCGCCAAGACCCTGGCCGAGCCGACGCTGACCGCGCTGTCGGGCGAGACCGCGAACTTCCTGGTCGGCGGCGAGGTGCCGATCCCGAGCCCCTCGCCCAGCTACGGCGGCACCTCGGCCTCCGGGACCGGCGGCGCGAGCGTCGCGCCGCAGGTCACCTACAAGAAGTTCGGCGTCAGCCTGTCGCTCACGCCGGTCGTGTTCAGCCAGGGCAAGATCTCGATCCGCGTCTCGACCGAAGTGTCGGACATCGACCAGTCTCTGGGGACCTCGATCCCAAACGGCGACGGCCAGTCCCTGAACATCCCCGGGTTCAAGACCCGCAAGAGCGACACGACCATCGAGTTGCCGTCCGGCGGCAGCATGATGACCGCGGGCCTGATCTCGAACAGCACGAAGCAGGACCATGGCCGGCCTGCCGGGCCTGGTGAACCTGCCGATCCTCGGCGCGCTCGCCCGCTCGCGCGACTACAACCGCTCGGAGACCGAGCTCGTCATCATCGTGACCCCGTACCTCGCCCAGGCGACGCAGGCGAAGAACCTGGTCCGCCCCGACAAGAACCTCCGGGAGGCCGCGGAGGGCGCGCAGCTGGCCCTGGGTCAGCTGACCGGCGTCAACGCCAGCCGCAAGGCCCGTCCGAGCCTGCGCACCCTCGACAGCGCCGGCTTCGTCGTCGACTGAGCCGCCCCGCGCCGCCCCGCAAGCATCCCAGGAGTTCCACCGTGCACCTGAAAGTCCTCGCCACAATCCTGGCCGCGAGCTGCGGCTTGGCGGCGTGCCAAACGCTCGAAGACACGAACCCGCCGCAGTATCCCTCCGATCCCAGCGAGCGGTTCCCGATCGAGCTCCGCCTCGGCCAGCACGAGATGGAGGTCTACCCGACCGCCAACTTCCAGCTCGACCGCCGGCAGGTCCAGGATCTCGACGATTTCGTCAGGGCCTACCGCAAGAGCGGCCGCACCGACCTCACGGTGGCGGTGCCCACCGAGCCGGACGGCCGGGTGAGCCCGGTGATCGGGGCCAACACCAAGATGGTGCTGCAGGTGCTCGCCCGGGACGGGGTGCCGAAGAACTTCGTGCGCGGCTCGAGCTACCTGCCGTCGCGCGCGGGCGCGCTCAACCCGATCCGGCTGTCGTACGCCGCGCCGAAGGCCGGCGTCGCGAACCAGTGCGGCCTGTGGCCCGACGATCTCGGATTCGCGAGCCTCGACGCGAACATCGACAACCTGCCGTACTGGAACCAGGGCTGCGCGGTGAAACGCCAACATGGCCGCCCAGATCGCCGACCCGATGGACGTGGCGCGCTCGGCCCGGGCCGAAGGGCCCGACGTCGCCCGCGGCACCGCGAAGATCTCGAAGAACCGCAACAGCGAAGACCCCTCGACGAAGTGGGGCAAGACCGAAGGGCGTCGCCGGCGCAGTGAACAGCGGAGGTTGATAACAACCATGACCCAAGATCAACATCCCCCGGATCTCGATCCACGCCTGGACGGTGACGGAGTCGACCAGCCGCGCGGTCAAGGAGGCCTACGCGAATCGCAACCTCGTGCGGGTGAAGACCAGCACGGTGCGCGAAGGCGAGCCGGACGACATCGTCCGATACTACACCGATTCGCAAGACCCCCGACCTGCTGATCATCGAGCTCGGGCTCGACGAGCAGGCGACCTGGGCGTTCATCAATCAGTTCAAGGGCGTCTGCTCGAACAAGACCAAGGTCGTGCTGATCGGACTGGTCAACGACGTCCGGTTCTACCGCGACATGGTCAACGCCGGGATCAGCGAGTACCTGCTGAATCCGGTCGACGGCACCGGCTTGGTCGAGACGATCGGCCGGATCTACCACACGGCCTACGCCGACAGCGCCGGGCGGCTCGTCCTGTTCTACGGGGCCTCCGGCGGTGCGGGATCCTCGACCATGGCCCAGCATGCCGCCTGGGCCTCGGCCGAGATCCACGACACGCCGACCCTGCTCGCCGACCTCGACGTCGGCTACGGCTCGGTCCAGCTCAACCTCAGCGGCCCGGAGGGCGGCCAGGACATCAGCCACGCCCTCTACAAACGAGGGCCGGATCGACGAGACCTTCGTCTCCCAGATCATCACGCGGATGAGCAACCGCCTCGACATCCTGCAATCCCCGCCGGCCTCGACCGCGCCGTGGAGTTTCGAGCAGGAGACGATCGACAAGATGATGGACGTGCTGCGCCATTCGGCCCCGCACACGATCGTCGACATGCCGCGCAGCTGGACCCGCTGGAACCAGAGCACGCTGATGCTCGCCGACGAGGTGGTCATCACGACCCAGCCGGACATGGTCGGATTGCGCAACACGCGCAACCTGTTCCAGTTCCTGCAGAACCACCGGCGCGACACGACCGTGCCGCGCTACGTGATCAACCAGCAGGGCGTGCCGAAGCGCCAGGAGATCAAGGTCACCGACTTCGTCGAGGCGATCGGGACGCAGCCCCTGGCCGTGTTCCCGCACGACCCGAAGAACTTCTCGATGGCGGCGAACGAGGGCAAGACCGTCATCCAGAACGAGGCCTCGAGCCAGCTTACCGCCCTGTTCAAGCGACATGGCGGCCGAGTTGCTCGGGAATGCCGGCAACGCCGCCCTGTCGGCGCGTCTCCAGACCAAGTCGCGCGGGGCCGCCGGCCAGGGCTCGGCCTCAAGAGCCTCGCCGGGCTCTTCAGGAAGGGGGCCCAAGACGGCTCCGCCGAGTAAGACAAGACACAGTCAAACAATTTCCGGCTGGAGGTGCACGGAGTGATTGTTGCGAACAAGACGCTTCATGCACCCTCCGGCCGGTTTTCTTTCTGCCACTCAAATAAACGGGCTCGATTCATGTCCTTTCGGCCAGCGCACAGAAGAGATCACGAAGGCCCCCGCCGCCGTGCCGGCGGGTGATGCCGTCCAAGGCTCCGACCGCTGCGGGCCCGCGGCCTCGCCCACGAGGGGTTCGAGCTGGAGCGGGACCCAGACCTACTACCAGACCAAGTTCGAGATCCAGCAGGCCATGGCAGGAGGGCATGGATCTCGGCGCGCTCGGCGCGATGGACGCGAGGACAAGCAGCGCGAGATGAAGAAGGCCTTCGACGAGGTCCTCGACGTCAAGTCGATCGCGCTGTCCAGCGCCGAGAAGAGCCAGATGCTGGCCGACATGTACAACGACATGTTCGGCTTCGGTCCGCTCGAGGGGCTGCTCGCGCGCGACGACATCGCGGATATCATGGTCAACGGCACCAAGGAGACCTTCATCGAGGTCGACGGGCCGGATCGAGAAGGCGAGCGTCAGCTGGGAGAGCGAATCGCAGCTCCTGAAACATCTGCTCGCGGATGGCCCAGCAGGTCGGGCGACGCGTCGACGCCTCGGCACCGATCTGTGACGCCCGCCTGAAGGACGGCAGCCGCGTCAACGTCATCGTGCCGCCGCTGGCGGTCGACGGCCCGATCCTGTCGATCCGCAAGTTCAAGCGCGATCACCTGCGCATCAAGCAGCTGGTCAGCTTCGGCGCGATCGACCGCGAACGGGGCCGAGCTCCTGCGGATCATCGGCCGGACCCGCTGCAACATCGTGGTCTTCGGGCGGCACCGGTTCGGGCAAGACGACGATGCTCAACATCATGGCGAGCTTCATCGAGCCGGAGGAGCGGGTGATCACCTGCGAGGACACCGCCGAGCTGCAGCTCCAGCAGCCGCACGTCGTGCGCCTGGAAACGCGGCCCCCGAACATCGAGGGGCAGGGCAAGGTCACGATGACCGACTTGGTCAAGAACTGCCTGCGGATGCGGCCCGACCGCATCATCGTCGGCGAGGTCCGCGGCGGCGAGGCGTTCGACATGCTCCAGGCCATGAACACCGGCCACGACGGTTCGATGAGCACGATCCACGCCAACACACCCCCCGCGAGGCCCTGAGCCGCCTCGAATCGATGGTGATGCAGGGCCAGTCGGCCCTGCCCTCGAAGGTGATCCGCGAGCTGATCAAGTCGGCGGGTCAACATCATCATCCAGACGAAGCGCCTGCGCGACGGCAGCCGCCGCGTGACCAACATCACCGAGGTGACCGGCATGGAGGGCGACTCGATCACCCTCCAGCCACTCTAACATGTACGACATCAAGGCGAGGACTCGAAGGGCAAGCTCATCGGCAAGCACAAGCCGAGCGGCCACGCAGCGCCCGATGTTCAACGAGCGGGCGCGTTTACTACAAGGAAGAGGACAAATCTCGCGCGCGCCCTGGCTGAGGAGTAAGAGACGATGGATCTCGTCAGCCTGATCTTGGACAACGGCGGCGTCGCCCTGATCGCCGCGATCGCACTCGGCGCGATCCTGTTCGTCTACATCCAGCCGATCCTCTCGGGCGAGAACGCCACGGAGGAGCGCATCGCGCGCTACAAGAAGTCGCCGGTGATCCTGAACAAGCGCCGGGGTCGCCTGACCCCGGTAGCAGCGCCGCCGGCAGATGATCGGAAGAGGGGCTGGCGGAGCGCCGCCGCCCACAGCGGCAAGAGCGGCGACAGCATCGAGACGCTGCTCGTGGCAGTCGGGCCTCGGGTGGACCAAGCAGGCAGTACACCATGTACGGCATGCTGTTCGGCATGGGTGTCGGCATCGCCATCTTCACCCTGCTCGGGGCGTCGGCGATGGCCGCCTATCTCGGCCTCGCCGGGATGTCGCTCGCCGCGCTGCTGCTGCCGAAGCGGTTCGTGATGCTGAAGCGCAAGAAGCGGTTCAAGGCGTTCACCGACGAGCTGCCGAAACGCCCTCGAAATCATCACCCGCGGCCTGAAATCCGGCCTGCACACCAACGAGTGCATCCGCGTGATCGCGGCGGAATCGAAGGAGCCCGTGCGGAGCGAGTTCGGCCTCGTCGTCGACGCCCAGAGCATCGGCATCAGCCTCTCCGACGCCGTGACGAAGATGGCCGAACGGCTACCGACCGCGGAGACCAACTTTCTTCGCGATCGCCGTCGGGCTGCAGTCCAAGACTCCGGCGGCCGCCTCGGCGAGGCGCTGGAGAATCTGTCCCGGACGCTGCGCCAGCGCAAGAACATGCACGGCGAGATCAAGGCCCTCGGGCATGGGAAGCCAAGGCGTCCTCGATCATCATCGGCGTTCCTGCCGTTCATCATCGTCACCCTCGTGTACTTCTCGTCGCCGGATTACATCCGGCCGCTGTTCACCGACGACCATGGGCAACATCGGTCTCGGGGTGGCGCTCGTGTGGATGACCATCGGGATCGTGCTGATCTCCAAGATGTCGAACATCAAGGTCTGATCCGATGGATCTCTACAGCTACCTCCTGGGCGTCTTCGCCCTGATGTCCATCGGCTCGATCGTCCATGCTCATGGTCCCCGCGCTGTCGCGCGAGGAACTGGCCGAGCGGCGCATCGAGGCGATCAAGAACGACGTCCGCAACACGCGGCAGGACATCTTCGCCCAGTCGAAGCGCCGCGAGATGCAGCGGCTGCAATCGCCGCTGTACAAGACCGCCGGCGTTGACCGTCTCGAAGCTGAAGCTCAAGCGCTACCTGACCACGACGGACTACAAGCAGAAGCTGATCCGGGCCGGATATCGCAACCAGTTCTCGGAGACGCTGTTCCTGTTCGGTCGCCTGGCCCTGCCGCTGACCTTCACCTTCGTGGTCGGGACGTACCTCCTCTTCATGATCGAGGGATTGGGGGCTCGACGCGCTGGCGCGCGCGGCGGATCTCGCTGGGTTTCGGCTATCTCGGGATGAAGCTGCCCGAGATCATGGTCAAGAACGCGACCGACAAGCGTCAGGACGAGATCCGTCTGGCGTGGCCGGACGGCCTCGATCTCATGCTGATCTGCGTCGAATCGGGCATGTCGATCGAGGAGGCGATCCGTGAAGGTCGCCAACGAGATCGGGATCCAGTCGATGGCCGCTGGCCGAGGAATTCATGCTCTGCCTCGCGGAACTGTCGCACGCGCCCGACCGCGGGCAGGCCTACAAGAACCTCGCGCAGCGCATCGGCCTCGACGACGTGAAAACCACGACCACGGCGCTGATCCAAGCCGAGGAACAGGGCACCGCGATCGGTCAGGGCGCTGCGCACCATGTCGCGGCCGACATCCGCGAGCAGCGCATGCTGCTCGCCAAGAAGAAGGCCGCGGCGCTGGGCCCCAAGCTTACCGTGCCGATGATCTTGTTCTTCCTGCCCGTGATCATTTTCGTGATCCTGTGGCCGGGCGTGATCGAGGTCATGGGCTGGGGCTGACACGTCCGTCGACAGGGAGTGCAAGGCAGATGGCCGGCCCGAGAGGCCGGCCATCTGCGCATCTGCCGCCCGACGGAACCGGGCCCGCCCGGGGAGGCGACCCGGCCGGCGACGAATCGGGCGCAGCACGAACCGGTGAAATCGGAACCGGGCCGGGCGATTCCACCGCACGCCGCGGGGCGCGGAATCGCCAGAGGCGCGGTTTCGACCCCGCCACGCCCTCAGAAACCAGGCTTTCTGAGGCATCGGTGCAACCGCAGCGATTTCTTACAACAAGATCATCCGAGATTACGGCGAGATTGGCTTGACCCTCCACCGCCGCCAAGCTTTCTAAAACACTGACTTCAGCAAGGACCCACCATGCCGACGCCCCGTTCCCATCTACACCTTGATCGCGTGTGCTGCGGCGTGAGCGCCATGCTCGGGGCCTGCAACGGTACCACCAGCCTCGGCGGCGAGTACTCGTCCCCTCGCGCCGGCGACGAGCAAGGAAGCCCTGCGCCAGCAATCGGACGAAGCACGGCAAGGCCTACGCCAGCAACCCGGCCGACGTGCCCACCGCCTGGTAGCTACGCCCAGAGCCTGCGTGGACTGGGCAAGACCCAGCAGGAGCAGGCCGTGCTCGAGCAGGTCGTCATCCACACCAACGGCGACCGGCCCGACGCTTCGCGGCCTACGGCAAGGCCCTCCTCGGCCAACGGCGAGTACGCCCGCGCCTGTGTACGAGGTCCCTCGCGCAGGCCTATACACAACCCGATGCAGCCCGTCTGGCGCTTGCTCTCGGCCCGCGGCGTCCATCCGCCAGACCAAGCTCGGCATAACCATGAGCAAGTGCCCAGGAAGAGTTACTACGGGGACGAGGCCCCTGTTGATCGTGCCCGGCGAAACCCGGCGTGCCTGACCAAACCTCGCGCTGTCCTACGGGGTTCAGCCCGCGACTTCGGCCGGGCCGGACGGTGCTGCGTGTCGCCAGGCGATTCCAGAGCCCGGCCGCCGGCAAAGAGCACCTACGACAAAACCTCGTGCCTGATCCACGGGGATGCTAGGGCAAGTTCGAGGAAGCAGAGAGCTGATCCTCGAAATCGGGGTGGCTAAACCCAGCGCGGACGCCATCCGAGATCGCGGCGCCCGCCAACCCAGGAGCTGCGCAAAGGAGGAACGCGAACGGAATCCGCTGGCGATCCCGGCCGGCCAATCCGCGCCCGGCCAAGACGCCGCGGTGGCCCAAGACCAGCTCCGGGCCATTGACCGACCACACGACTGAATCGGCGACGGCGAAAAGGAGGCTGCGGCCTCTTTTGTTCATGAACCGACGAGCCAGGGAACCCGGCATGGGGATCGCGACCCGCCACCAACCAAACTTAACTCGCCATGGTCAGTCGGGCTCGACGCGCTGTCAGGGGCTGGCCGCGATGATCCTGCTGCACGGCTGCGCTGCGCGACAATCGCGGTGAGCGGGCACCGTGTGTTCAGCGGACTTATGGTCATGGATGTTCCGCACGCGTAGACTCGCGGCATGCGGGAACAGGTCCAGTGCGCCCTTCGAGCAGAGCAACGCCTGATGGCGTGATCGAGTGGGCCGCGAGCCTCCCCGGCCTCACAATGACCCGGCTTGATCCACTTCCAACTTAACCGGCCGAACACTGGCGCTCGTTGCTGCAGCCGTATTCCTGTGTTGCTGGACACAACCTTGGGTTCGACCTGTTGTGCTCTGGAATGCGATCGGGCTTCACGGGGTTTCGGGGGCCGAACGCGAAGTGCGCGTGCATGTACCGGCGAACCCTCGAAGGATCGAACCCGCCCCGCCGGCGGGCAGGCCCGATGGCTCCTAGGCGGGCGATCGCCCTAAAACTTTCCCGTGGCCGCCAATATGGCGAGCGGTGCAGTTCGCGGTTTTGCTGTTCGCCGGTCGTCTGCTCGGGCATCCTCGTATTGGTTGATGAGCGAACGGCGTCCGCTCCTCGCCGGATTCTCTGCCTCGCGGCTCCTCACGATCAAGGCGACCTGTACGGGGTGCTTGGGTCCCCGTCGCCCTTCATCGCCGGCCCGGCATATGGCGCACAAGCTCGGTCGCCGCCCGCAAGGATTTGGCTTCGATCCTGAGACTGGCGAGCCTCGTTCGCGTTCGGACCGTGAGGGATGGCTCGGCTTAGTGCAAAGCCTGGCCGGTTCCGGGGCAGAGCGCTGCTGAGCGACGGCGGGTTCACGACCATGCGCACATGGGCACCGTCTTCGCCGCCGTCCTACGACGTACGGAGGGTGGGCCTCGGTTCAAGTGGATGCGGCGCGCCGGATGGGCTGCGGCTGGAGGCACCCAGGCACGCGCTCAGCGTACCTCGACTGACGGCTACGGCGTCGACCCGTCCGTGCGTGGCACCGGACCGGGCCGGCCCCTGAGACGGACCGCGCGGTGGCTGATCGCCGTCCTGCCCCTGACCCATCCCGCTTAACTGGTTCGATTACGATTCTCGTTGTGTTGGCCCTGTTGCACCGCCCGCCGTACTGGTCGGGCGGGAATCGGCGACCTTCAGCCCGGGCGTGTGGCTCCGCCTACGCCGCGGGCCTCGCGGCCGCGCCCTGGGGGATGGTCGTCTTCGCCGCGACCGGCGACGCGGATGAACGCCGCGATCGCGAGCCAATCCCCTGAGTTGGGGCCTGCCTCGACCTCTACCTGGCGACTCTGGCGCGCCTGTTTCGCCCACGGCGGGCGATTTCGCGTCGCAGCCGGCGCTAGGGGAAGATGCTCAGGTCGCAGCGGCCGCCCACCGGTAGTCGGGTTGCTGGGGGGGGACGCCTGAAGATTGGAAACCCTGCGTTTAAAGACCGTCCGAGAGTGTCAGAAAAACCCATGAAGCAAGAAGAAGAGGCCGCGTCTGACGTATGGGATTCCGCCGGCCCACGGAGGAGGAATCGGCGCCCGGGGGTCTGCCCAGGCGACGACGCCGCCTGTCCTACCAGGCGCCTGAAGGCCACCGCAAATACAGTCGAGCGCGTCCGGATGAACCTCAGCGCCACTCGCCGAGCAGCTCGGAACCCGGGTGATTGACGCGCGCCGCCAGGACGAACGCGCTGGTACGTTTTGGATACTGATGCGTTTAAATGCCTCCTTGCTAGGGAAACTGGCCCGGGTCTGCGATGATAGGCCGCGCGGATGACACTGGGACGACGGCTCTGGTCTGGTCCGAGATGCGGGAACAGAATCATTGCGGGCTGTTGCAGTGAGGGACTGCGATAGGGTGTCAGCTGGAGGTTCCGGCCGAGGCATAACGCCAACGCCATACGGGAACCGGCCATCATGCTTGCACGACCTGCGACTGTCGCCTGATCGCATTTCTTCGATGCCATCGCGGGCTATCTGTTCAGGAACGGGGTCGGGCTGTCCATCGGCGCTGATATCATGCGCGGAGATCTGCTATGGCGATGGAAATGTTTGCCCTTCGCCTTCTACCGTCTACGCCTTCGCGCATGTAACGGCAATTAGGTCATACATCGCTCCGATCTACGTGCCTGTTCGGCCGCTACTTCGGGCGCGCACAACTGTCGTTGCGGGACTATTCGGGCTAAGCACACAGCGCCAACTCCGCCGGAACGCGACCTTGGACCGAATCGCTGGCGCGGAGGAAAGTACACTTATCGTGGGCCCGATATAGTAAAGCGTACGGTTTACGGCATTTCAGCGGTTCTCGTTGTTCATCCTTCTGGTCTCGCGTGGTTCATCGATGATCATAATGCTGAATCCGGGAAACAGCGGTTTCTGGTGATGGAGATATCTCCTCGATTTCTGATCCAGTTCGGGTTGTGTTTTCGGGATGCGCTAGTACGTCACCCTGTGCCCATACCGCGACCCTTCCCATTCCGCGGGGGAAAAGAAAAAAAAGCAGAAAAAAAGAAAAAAAAAAAAAAAAAAAAAAAAAAGAAAGGAAGCCGGAGATGCGGCAGTCGCAGGGGTTCCCTTCAGCTTCGGCGGCCGCCCGCGCTGACACTGGCGGGGGGGCCGTCCGCGTGAGCGGCGGTGCCCGCCATTGCCGCGGCCCGGCAGAAGCACAGCGCCCATCGAATGTTCGACGAGATTCGAACAGGCCCGCCTTTCCTGGCCGGGCCCGCGATCGCCACGCGCGCTTGGCGCGAGGGATTCGGAGGCCCGAGCCTTGTATCGCAGTCAACCGACGCCTCATGAGAGCGCGGTCTGAGGAGATCCTCGAGGAAGCACCCCGAACAGGCGCGGACGCCCGAGGGTCTTATGGGCTGTGGTCGACGTGTCGCGGCCGGATATTCAGCCTGCACGCGCGCATCCCTGAAGAGGCGTGATATTCGCTGTTCGAATGGGGGCGGATCGCGTCGAGTCTATCTCCGGACAGTCTACCTTCGCAGTGTGCACAACGACGCCTATCGCTCCGCGGGTCTCGGCTGCCGAGCTAGTCGGCCGCGCGAGGCCGTCTACCCGACATCGGCCCTTCCGGGCTGGGGACATGGATCCGCACCGCCTACTCGCGCGGCCGGGCTGGCGGAGCGCACCAGCGCGCCTGGCGGAATCTCCAGGAGCTTGCTCCGGTCCAAACCGGCTTCGCTACATTGGCCAAAAGCCGCTGTTGATCTTGTCACCGCTCGCCCTTGCGCATCTGAATGGTCAATCGATCACGCATTAAGTCCGGCACGCTGAAAGCTGAGATCTTTGTCGAGACTCTCCCGCCAAGACTGGGACGAAATTCGCCCGACGCTGACTAGGCGTCGCGGGCGTTGCAACGTTCTATGCCTGCGGCCCATTGGCTCGACCCGGCGCACATGCGCAGACTGGTGATGTCGGGATCCGTCACTGAGCGCCCCGCTCGGCAATCCCTAGCGCAGGCCGGCAAAGCCGCCTGGAATTTCCTTCACCAAACCCCTGAATCCAGGCCGCGTGACGAGACCGTCGCCGGCACACCCAGGCGACCCGTCCACGCACCACGTCTCTGAGCGCGGTCCGTGCCTGCACGCCGGGAGAAAATCCCGAGGTTGAGCCATGGGCAACGATGTCCCTGGACCGACGAGACAGTATGGCCCTATCCTGATCGCCGATGAGCGCGAAAGGGCACCCCCCGTTTGAGCGGATCGCGGCCCCCCAGGGGGAGCCCTCGGCAAGCACCGTTTGCCGGCGCACTTACACCCGCTTGCCGCTTTTGCTCGGGAGCAAGCAAGATCCAGGATCATCACCACCTGGACCTCCGAGCTCGTTCGCGCACGGTTGAGCATCCACTCGCGCCACGGGGGACCGATCCCGATGACGCGGACCAGGCGTCTGGCCGACGACGTGGTCGGCTGAAGTGCGTGGCGCTGAGATGCGGTGGAAAGCTCAGGCGATCTCGGCCTGTTCGGCCGCCGGCACTAAGCGACACATGGCGAAGGCGCGGCACGCGCCGAGGACACGAACCGGATAAAAATTTACCCCCGGAAGCAGCGCGCGCGCGGCGCTCGGCCCAGGACAGCGGTGCCGGGGACAGCCGTCGGCATGCGGGCGAGGGCCGAGGACCGCGCGCCAGAGCGCGAAGGACCGCGGAGGGCCGCCGGCCTCGGACCCGCAGCGACGCAGCGGTGAGCGCCAGGCCGAGCGGGACCGCGGCTCTCTCGCCGCGGCGGCAGTGTCGCCAAGGCGGCAGGCCCGCGGCGGCGGCTGCGGTGGCGCGACCAGACCAGAGCCAAAGCCGGCGGATCCCGCTCGGCGGCGCGCCAGCCCGCGCCGAGGACGGGCCGCCGCCCGCGCCTCCCGGCACGCCGCCGTCGGCGGGGGGGGGGGGGGGGGGGGCGCGCGCCAGGTGCCCGGGGAGGGGCCCGTGGCAGGTGAGGGGCGCGATGCCGGGTCAGGCGTGCGTGACCCGAATCGGGTGGTCCCGCAGCGGTCGCACCACGTGGCGCAGCCGGCCCGGTTCGCACAATCGGGCCGCGGAGGCTGGGAAAACCCTTGGTCCACCACCGGTCCGACCACGGCGTCAGCACTCGGGGTCCGGCCCACTGAGCCGTCGAGGACTCTTCGCGCCCTGAGCCAAGCCGCCCAGGACGCGGTCGGCCGGTTCATGCCTGAAGGCTCGGACGTCACCCGCCCGGCCGACGATCCGGATCGAGCGGGCACAGTGACCCTACCTGCGCCGAGCGTCGCGCTAACGCGTCGTCAATCCCAGCAGCAGGGCGGAGGACCGGCCGCGCCTCACCCGCTGGACGGATCGTCCACCGTCACGTGTGATCAACGGTTGCTTCGGCAATGGACCCAATTCGCCGAGGCCCGGGGCTATAGCTTGACCTGTTTCGACGAGACCACTCTCCAGCCCGCCAGACGCCGAGCGCCGCCGGCGGGCCAACGAAGCGCCGCTGCGTCTACGACGCCTTGACCCACCCTAGTGCTGAACGCCCGACCACCGCCCGAATCAAGACGATGGGGTGGCGGACGAGACGCTCAACGGCCTCGTGTCGCGACATAATCTACCCAGTGACGCTACTAACGACGTTCTGGTGTCCGCAGCCCCGAGGCCGCGCGCCAGCAGATGCCCTCGGTCGCGGCCCTGCGTCGACGTACACGCAAGGTCCTACGGCCCGGCCCCCGCTGTCCTCGACGGAAACCTGAATGCTGCCTCTACGGCATGGCGCTGCGCGGTTCTGCGGAGAACGTGTTCGACAGCAGGGATCTGAAACCCGCGATCACATGCATCCCGCGCTCCACGCAGGTGGGGACAAACAGCTGGGAGAATCTTCGTTCACGGCGTGCAGTGCCGTTGCTATCAAGGGGAAGGGCATACCGCACTCCCGAGGAGGGGCGAGTGGGGCTCCACCTGGGAGATTCCGCTTCAAGGCGTCGCGGCCAGTCGGGGACCTGGATATTCATGCGGGCGCGTGTTGAACTTGGATTTCGACGAACCGCCGCACCCGTCCTGCGAGCGGACTATCTCGGCCAGGCCCAACTTTTGGATACAATTGGTCATCGATGGCTCGCACCGACCAACACTTCGGCCTGTGGTCCAGCGCTCGATCGCGCTGATAACGAAACGACGCTGCCGCCGGAACGAAAGGTCGCAGCCGGCTGCTCGCCCTGCGCGCCGACCGTTAGAAGCGGCAAGTTGCAGGAGGAGGACAGACGGGACGACAGCCAGCCCTGTTCGTGGTTCGGCCTGACCCACGAAACGCCTCGGCCTGCGCCGGGTTGAGGCTCAGGGGGCCGACGAGCGCCTGAGCCCCGAGGCCGATCCTCGCGGGAGATCGCCCGTGCAGATCAATCGCAGCGCCGCGACCCCTCCAGGCCGCGCGGTGCTACGATCCCACTTCCGATTCTCTACGGACAAACCGCCTGGCAGAATACGAGGCGGAGGTCGTGCGGTCGGAGCCGCCAAGAGCAGTTCCCATGATCGTCTCGTAGATCGAACGCCCGGCCGATAGCACCAAGCGCTGGCGCGGTACGCGGGCAAGGGACGCGAAGGACCGTTCGAGAGCGAACATCCAGGCCGACCAACGCAGCGGTGGACGCCGGAATTCCAGGCCCGAGGGGGAGCACAAGCGGCACCAGCGATCCGGTCACGCGCGACAACCGTCGAGCCTGCATCTCAGCGCGCTGTTCGACCGTCCGCATCACCGACGTGATTGCCCAACCCACGTGACCCTGCGGGAGCTGTACGACGGGCGTCGGGTCGCCGCCCTGGGCCAAGGGGCATGACGCCGCACAAGCTGGCTCAACCCCACATCACGGACGGCGTGGCCTGGGATAACGCCGCTCCGGATCCAGATCGCGGAAACTCACCGATGGTTTTTGGCCCCGCGCCGACGGGTGGGCGCGGCCTAAGCCCCTTTCGGCCCACGTGCCTCCCGTTCCTCTCGATGCAGATCCAGTGCAAGACGCCATGGCCCCCGACCGGCACCACTAACCCCGGACCGCCGCTCTACAGCGGGGTCCGCACAAACCTGCTTCAGCCGCCTGGGAGAAGCCTCCCAGGCGGGACGGGCCTCTGTCCCCGCGCTTCAAGAAAACCGCATCGCGCAAGGCTGGGAAGGTTTCATCGAGAGCGCCTGAGCGGGACAACCGACGCGCCGTGGCGCGTCGGTGTCGTCGATCCGAAGTCCGGACACAAGTCACGAGGTCGGCGTCTTCGGGTATCACACGACGGCCACACGGTTTTCGGACCTGTGAGCGCGGCGCTGCGACCCTGCACTACGC